>JAQNDB010003750.1:0-27683 GCA_029204045.2 Tillandsia leiboldiana
TGATCGAATACTTTTATAGTGTAGAAACACTTGGATGAATTTTTAATTGCATAAAAAATCAAAAACTGGACATGGGGACATGTTCAGGATTGGATCAGACACAGCAATCCGGGATCACCGAAGCTGTTGTTTCATACGCAAATCCAATCCGGATCCAAGCATTTTTGATCCGGATCCCGAACATTGGTTTTGCTGAATGTATGAACGATCCGGATCAGGCATTTCAATCCGGATCCCGAACCTCTGTTTCTGGCAATTGTCTGTTTCGTTACGACAATCGGATCGCCGTAAATCCGATCCGGATCGTCGTCCTGTTAAAATTCAGAAAAGGTTAGTTTTTGATTCTTATCCCTTCCAACGGTTTCTAACCTATAAATAGACCCTACAATTCTTTTTCTAGGGTAATCAAATACGGTCAAAAATAGAAAATCCAATTATAGAGAAGAAAGGAAATCAATAGATTTAATCTATGTTCTTCATCTATATTGATGATTTGATTCTAGGGTTTCATACTCAGATTTTGAGTAGAATCAAATCAATGAATACTTAGATGGTATTTCCGATCTATTCTAATCTAAGTATTCGGCGGATCATCACCACCCAAAAACAACGATTTCCCCAAAATCGGCGCGTGGACTCGCGTGGCCTTGTGGATTCAAGGTGCAACCGCTCTCGTGGATTCGGAGCGAGGTACGTCGTGGATTTGAGACGTGCTACTGGGTGAAGACCGTGGATTCGGTAGACGTCGTGGATTCGGCGTGGGACGCGTGGTGGATTCGAGAAGTGGGTTGCGGAGCGAGCGGAGAAGATCAACTAGGAGCGTATGGAAAAGGTTGGTCGTCTGTGAGTACGGTAATCACCTTTGTACGTGTTATAATTCTAGTGGATTTCACCGTGTTATCGGTCCCGTGGTTTTTTACTCCGGTTTGGAGTTTTCCACGTAAAAATCTTGCTGTGTTATTTTTATTTCGCATTGGGGTTTTATTGCGCAACGATTTTTGAGTGTTAAGGTTTACCTCTATTCACCCCCCTTAGGTGTTTTTCCCCTATTTAGATCCATCTTTTACATATAACCCAACAAGTGGTATCAGAGCGGAATAGGGTTGTAAACAATGGTGAAGGTGGAAACATCAACAGACCCCCGTTTTTTCGATGGAACCAAATTATGCCTACAGGAAAGTACGGATGAAAGCCTTTTTAATTTCCATCGACGAACGGGTGTGGCAATAATGAATTAGGATGGTCTAATCCAACTTGAAATTCTTGTTGATGTTCGCACCCTCAAACCTAGTCGAAATGGCCCAAGGAAAGAGATAGATTATCTTCTTACAATGGCAAAGGTTGTTAACTTTTTTAATGCTTTATCACAAACTGAGTTCTCTCGCGTCTCGGCATGTGAGAGCGAAAGAAATCTGGATGTTCTTCAAGTTACACATGAGGGAACTAACCTTGTGAAGATTCAAAAGCTGCAAATGCTTACGAGCAGATTTGACTCTATTTTCATGGCAGAAAATGAATCATTCACAGACTACTATATACGATTGCAAGACATCGTAAACACATGTGCTAACTTGGGAGAGACGATTCCAGAATTTAAATTGTAAGAAAGATCTTAAGAAACTCTTCCTGAAAGATTTCGTCCAAGGTGTACGGCCATTGAAACTATTAAACACCCGGACGAAAGATTTCCATAAACTATTCTTCGGGAAACAGCTCTATTTAAGTCTTCAGGTTTTTGCGTTGAAAACTACAAAAGAAGAAGACGCGGGATTCATCCTCCTCAGGCGATGACGAGAACCTATCTATGGAGGACTTTGAGAAGCAGCTTGCTCTCTTGACAAGAAATTTCGCCGAAACTTCTGAAGGGGTAATTCAAGTAAAACTCATCCTTCGGAAAGTGGAAGAAAGGCAAAGGTTTTTCAAGCCAAAAGTCAAGAAAGCAAGAAAGTTTTCAAAGGATAAGAAAAGCTCAGAAGGACAAGTCCAATGCTTTCAAGTGCCGAGGATACGGCCATATCTCAACGGAGTGTACAATAAGAATCCGTCCAAGAAGAAGGCGATGCAGGCCGTCACTTGGGATGACACCCTCAATGACAAATGAGTCATCTTCAAGTGATGAAGAGGAACAACGCAACGGCATTCCACGCGTCCACATCTTCACCCTTCATGTGCTTAATGGCAAGTACATCCGATCCTCACTGTCCAACCCCACTGTTGAAAAGATTGCAACGGACGATGAATCGGATAATCGGAAGGTGAAGACTTTGCTCTTGCCTACCTTAAGCTTTTGAGGGATTCAAAGAAACTGGCAAAGCAAAACAAGAGGTTTGAGAGGGAGATTGCAGGATCTCGAAGAAGAAACAAAAAGGGCAACTTCTCTCTCAAACGCTCTTGAAGTGGAAAGGGATAATATGATTAAAGCTAAATGTTTCCCCTTCAAGAGTCCAATGAGCATTTCGAGAAGAATTATGTAGATATGGTGAACAAAGCGAACTACTTCTTAAAGCTCTACGGCGAGGTATCGACTGGTAAAATGGAAATGACGGAGACCATTCTCCAACTCAAGGATGATCTAAAGCAATTTTCTTCTGGAAGAAGTAAGTTGGATAAGATTCTTGGTCTTTGTCAAACAAACAAATTCGGCCATCAGATATAATCGAACTGAAGACAATTTTAGTTCGGTTGGGACAGTCTTTGTGCCCCAGTCGGTATCTCCTCCTCCGACACTGGAATTGACGACAAACAACGACAACAAACCTACTTCCCCCTCTTCGGGATCGTCAAGAACAAAGGTTTGTTTTCGTTGTGGTTATGCAGGGCACATAAGAAGAATTGCAAGAATGGAGCACAAAGAAGGATATTTTAAAAGGAAAGAACATTGGTAGCACATCAAACAAGACGACAACGTCAAGGAAAAGCGATGGATCAATCAAGACGCTTTCACAAAGGTATCAACTCACAATCATTTCCGACGTACACCAAACTCGAAAGGTTTGGGTACGCAAAGGTGAATCTTCCCTTTTCTTGTTGTTCATACTTCTTTACATGCTTATGACAACTCGTCCTTGGTATCTGGATAGCGGGTGTTCCCGTCACATGACCGGTGACCAAAAACAGTTTTCAAAACTTTAGAGAAATCTCCGGAGGACATGTTGTTTTCGGAGACGGTTGTTCTTCCAAAATTGTTGGAAAGGGAACAATCGCTATTCCTGATGGCCCGGTTCTAAACAATGTTTTATTTGTAGAAGGCCTTAAGACTAACCACATTAGTATAAGTCAATTTGTGACAATGGGTTCTCAGTTAATTTTTCTTCTGTAGAATGTGTTGTAACTGATAAGGACCAGGTATTCTTTTTAAAAGGGGTTAGATCGGAAAATAATTGCTATGTTGTTTCAAACAAAATTTTTGAAAAATGTAACCTAGTTTCTTTGGATAATGAAACTGTTTGGCATGAAAGACTAGGTCACATGAATTTTAAAGAACTAGCAAGGATTTCAAATAAGGACGTGGTTAAGGGGGTTCCTAAACTTTTATTTAAAGAAAACATTGTCACGCCCCGGGTGTAAACCAGAACCCAGGCTCGCCAACAGATCCGCCGTGCACACAGAATTTTCCATGTACACGAAGCGCTGGTAACCTGCTCAGATATAAGATATACAATAGAAGAGCATAAACAGAGCTGAACTAAAGAACTATAAGTAATCTCAGACTGGAAATAAGATACAAGCTGAAATAAAGTACAATAAACTCCCAGCTCACTAACCAAAATACAAACAGCTGGCTAAACCAGTCCCAAAAGTAAACTACTGTAATCTGAGATACAAAAGGGGTGCAATAAAAGTCCAGCTACTCTCACAGTCGGGGTAGATGATCTAGCTAGTCCGCAATCCTCTTACCTCGATCAGCCGCTGATGGCCCAGCAGCTCGCGCAGAAGACTCTGCAAAACAAAGGGAAGAAGACAGAAAACAACAATGGGGGTGAGAACTACTAGATAAACCAGTAGCCTCCCCTAGTGGGTAAAACATCAAATGCTGACACACCCACTAGGACTATAAGAGGCAAAAAGGAAGGAACAGTGGTATGCAATATAGACTGCTGGAAAAAGAGAAACTACCACTACTATGCCTCTAGATGCTGTGCCAAAGGTTACGGTATATGCATGCAACTGTAAATCTAACTGCCCAAAGAAACCCAATCAAAGGGCCAGGAAGTACTGGCACTGCCTGCTCTGTCACCAATCGCAACTCATCAAGGTGCCCGGCGCTCGGCACGGTGTAAAGCCTACTCCGGAGTGGCACTCGAGGGGAGCGACCCACACGAGTAAAGTATGTACAGTATCCCTGTATCAAGTATCTCTGTATCAAGCATCTCTGTAACCAATATCTCACAATAGCAGGACTGGATCATGACTATGATCAAAGTGGGAAATATCCGTCTACTAAGTAACCCTGATCCCCAATCAGATGCAATAGTAATCAAGTGGGAAACACCATCCACTAGGAAAATCTGAAACCCGATCTGATGCATAAGTGAACACCCGGTCTACCGCCTAATGTCCGCGGCTGCCGCAACACCCGATAAGCCCAAGATCTGATAGAGTAATCAACAGCTGGCTAACCGCCTCAAGTCCGCGGTTACTACCATGCCCCACAATATATTATCGAGTCAAACCTGTCCCAGACTCCAGCCTTAACCACACTATCCCAAACCCTGCTCAATCCGAGCAACATATATCCGAATACGAAGGAGAATAGTGAAACATGGTTTCTCCTAAGTCAAGTCCCAAAGATAGTGTAGCAATAAATAGTAGCCTATCTAGATGTCCAAACAAGCATGCAAAGGTTCGCATTTAGAAACAGAAGGAAAGTATTTAAATATTTATTTAGAAAAGATGGTTTTATGATAATACTTTAGCATGCGATGATAGTTTACAGCATATGTCCAACAACAGTGTCCCAGTTTACCATAAATGAGCTGTCATATTATTTGTGGGGTTTACTTATGCATTTCATGAGTACAAGTACCGATTATCTGTTTAAAGTCGGGAATCTCTAATACTCCTAGTGAGATAGTCAGTAATGAGGTAAGCAACAACCACCCACCTCGAAAAGCGTGCCCAATACCCAAGAAAATACCCACTGTCCTCTATGCACACCGTCAGCTGAAACAGTATCCTACAACATCACATAAGTGTATACGGTGTAAGAACTACAAGTCTCAAAACAGATTTGCTGTTTTTATAATCAGCACGCAAAACGAGGAATTTCACCTCCGTCCCGAGCTCCTAAAATCTCAGAAAAATCACGGTTGTGTTCCTCGCGAAAAGTAGCCCAAAATCGACTCTTGAATCGCCTCAATCTGATATTCCTACGCGGAGAAACAATTCGTCGAAGTCGCCGCTGTCCAAAAACCCAAATAGCAAAAGTGGGGGTCAAAACACCTCCGGGAATCGTGCCAAGGAATCTGAATCCAGAGAAACGACCAACACGAAAAACGAAGCCCTACCTCTTAGGAACACGCTGGCGAAGAAATCGTCGAAACAGGACTCCTGTACTGCGCAGGGGACTCCTCGGACTGAAATGCGACGATAACGGGCCAAGCTTGGGGAAAAACGAGGCACACTGTAAAATCCGGATCACTGCTGTCGAACTTCCAGAAAATCTGGGAACGCACCACGAGGTAGAAAAATCAGTGAGGAACAACTTCTCTTCAATGACCTCTCTCAGATTCTCTCTCTTTCTCTCGGAAAATGGAGAAAAGAAGGGAGGGGAAGGGCTATTTATAGGCCCAATAAAACAATTGGGAAAATGACCTTCATGTCCCAACTTTCGGGCGGCTACAGTGCCCAGGCCCACTTTCGGGCGTGAACAGTGCAGCCCAGGCCACGTTTCGGGCGGCTACAGTGCGGCCCGGCCCAGGGTTTTCCGGGCGCGCACAGTGCGGCCCGCCCCAGCCCGCCCGCGCACGGGATCCCTTCCCGTCCAACCGGCCGTCCGACCCGGCCCACGGCCCGCCACGTGTCCGCCAAACAGGCGGCAGCCGTGCGGGCCCAACGGGGAAGCGCCACGTGTCCCCCGTGATTGGCGGCAAGGTGGGTGCCCCAGCCAACGGCGTGGCGACACGTGGCCCCGCCCGACACGGCTGTCGGCGGGCACCGCCACCACGTGCGCCCACGTGCGCCCATGTGCGCGTACGGCCGCCGCCGCGTGGCGCCGCGTGCGCCACGCGCACATGGACCAGCCAACCCGGGGCCGCCACGTGGCGCGCCCCGGTCCACCGTGCACCACGCCCCCCTCCGCGCCTGCCCGGCCTGCCCGCGCTGCCCGCGCACCCTCCCGTGCGCCGCGCGCCCTGCACCGGCCCAACCGCGTGCTGCCACGTGGCCCGCCGGTCCACCATGCACCGGCGGCCCTTTCCGTGGACCGGGAGGCGTGCGCCGGCCCAATGAGGAGCCGCCACGTGTCCCTGGCCGGTCCACCGGTCCCCCCATGCACCAATTTGCGCAGAAAACTTCCGGGGGTCCGTTTTTGGGCATCCGGACTCCAAAATAAATAAGTAAATAGCCGTTTTCAAGCGTTTTTCCGCGCTGAATTCAAATACGGCCTCCGATTGGCCCAAATCATTTTCTAAAATTCGGCAATTACCTCCGAAGGTCAAACCAACAGTAACTACCACACTGTGTCCATCCGTAGCATCCCTTTGATGCACTGTGGACCTAATACACCAATAATAGATGTTTCTCACCCAGGATTCACGGGAAACACAGTACGAAAACCTGGGCCACTACATCCTCCCCCACTAACAAAAGTTTCGTCCTCGAAACGAAGATCATACCTCAATCCTGAGCCTCGAACAGGTAGGGGTAGGCGTCCATCATTGCTGACTCGAGCTCCCACGTCGCCTCGCGCTCATCATGATTGCTCCAGAGGATCTTCACATAGGGGATGGTCCGATTGCGCAATTCTTTCATCTCCCGATCTAGAATCCGCAGTGGGCGCTCCTCATATCTCAAATCCTCGCTGACCTCGAGTGGTGCAAAGTCGATGACGTGCGACGGGTCGAAGACGTACCTCCTCAGAGTGGAAACATGAAAGACATCGTGGACACCGGCTAGCCTCGGGGGAAGAGCAAGTCGATAAGCAACTGGCCCGATGCGCTCCAATACCTCAAAGGGTCCAATATAACGGGGGCTAAGTTTCCCGCGAATGCCAAACCTCCTTATCCCTTTGGACGGCGAGACTTTCAAAAATACATGATCTCCAACCTGAAACTCTAAGTCTCGTCGCCGAACATCAGCATAGCTCCTCTGTCGACTCTGAGCGGTCTGAAGATGCTGTCGAATTACCCGGACCTTCTCCTCTGCCTCTAGCAATATATCTGGTCCCAGAGTCCGTCTCTCCCCCACATCACTCCAATATAGCGGTGATCGACATTTGCGTCCATACAACGCTTCAAACGGAGCCATTTGAATGCTTGCTTGAAAGCTGTTGTTGTACGCAAACTCAGCCAGTGATAAGTGTCGAATCCATCCACCGCCAAAATCTAGGACACAAGCCCTTAGCATATCCTCAAGGATCTGAATCGTCCGCTCTGACTGTCCATCAGTCTGTGGGTGGAAGGCTGTACTGAATCTGAGCTGAGTCCCCAAGGTAGTCTGTAAACTCCTCCAGAATCGCGAAGCAAACCTCGGGTCTCTATCTGATACTATAGAAGCTGGCACTCCATGTAATCTCACTATCTCATCCAAATACAATTGGGCTAGTCGCTCGAGTGGCCAAGTAGTCTGCATAGGTAAAAAGTGCGCTGACTTGGTAAGTCGATCCACAACTACCCAGATAGCATCTGCACTTCCCTGTGCCCTCGGCAACCCGACCACAAAATCCATAGTAATGTGGTCCCATTTCCACTCGGGAATCGGGAGACTCTGTAGCTTGCCAGCTGGCACTCGATGCTCAGCTTTTACCTGCTGACAAGTTAAACACTGCGACACAAACCTCCCAATATCCCTTTTCATGCCATTCCACCAGAAGTGTGCCTTGAGGTCCTTATACATCTTAGTCCCCCCAGGATGAAGGGTATAAGGTGTATAATGGGCCTCCTTCAATATCTGTTCTCTGATCTCAGCATCCACTGGCACACATGCTCGGTCCCTGTACCTCAGTACTCCCGAAGCATCCACTGAAAAATCCCCTGATCGATCACTCGGAATCTGATCTCTAATCCTGGTCAAATGGGGGTCCTCGCTCTGTTTCTCCCGGATCCTCTCCAGCAGAGTGGGCAGCACGACCAAAGACATCAGTCTAGCAGAGACCCCAGAGGATACAACCTCTATCTCGAGCCATCTCAACTCCTCTAACAGTGGCGCCTGATTTGTAATCAACATGGACAAACTCTGTACTGCTCTCCGGCTTAATGCGTCAGTGACCACGTAGCCTTGCCTGGGTGGTAAAGGATGTCCACATCATAATCCTTTAGTAGCTCTAACCATCTGCGCTGCCTCAAATTCAGTTCCTTCTGCGTGAACAGGTACTTTAGGCTCTTGTGGTCGGTGTAGATCTCACAGTGCTCCCCATATAGGTAATGGCGCCAAAGCTTCAGTGCAAACACCACGGCAGCAAGTTCCAAGTCATGGGTAGGATAATTCTTCTCGTAATCCTTAAGCTGTCTCGATGCATAAGCAATTACCCTCCCTTCCTGCATCAGCACGCATCCAAGCCCACTGTGCGATGCATCACTGTAGATCACATATCCTTTCCCCATAACAGGGAGGGAAAGGATAGAAGCGGTCATCAATCTTTCCTTTAGCTCCTCAAAGCTCCTCTGGCAGTCCTCACTCCAGATAAACTTAACTCCTTTACGCGTCAACCGAGTGAGGGGTGTGGAAAGCTTCGCAAAGCCTTCCACAAACCGACGATAATAACCAGCTAACCCCATGAAGCTGCGCACCTCAGATACAGTCGTCGGTCGGGGCCAATCTCGAACTGCCTCAATCTTCGCCGGGTCTACTGCTACACCGGCGGCGGAAATCACATGGCCCAAGAAAGCTACCTCCCGAAGCCAAAACTCGCACTTTGACAACTTGGCATACAACTTCTTATCTCGTAGACGTTGTAGCACAGTCCTCAAGTGCTCCTCGTGCTCGGCCTCGCTTCGGGAGTAAATAAGGATATCATCAATGAACACCACCACAAAACGATCCAGAAAGGGCCGAAATATCCTGTTCATCAAGTCCATAAAGGCGGCAGGGGCATTAGTCAATCCAAACGGCATAACTGAAAACTCATAATGCCCGTACCGTGATCTGAAAGCAGTCTTAGGAATATCCTCGGCCTTCACCTTCAGTTGGTGGTAACCAGACTGTAGATCAATTTTGGAAAATACACAAGACCCTTGCAGCTGATCAAAGAGATCATCGATGCGCGGCAGAGGGTACTTGTTCTTAATGGTCACTTTGTTCAATTCCCTATAGTCCACACACAACCGAAGTGACCCATCCTTCTTTTTCACGAATAGCACCGGTGCTCCCCAAGGCGACACACTTGGTCTAATAAAGCCCTTATCCATCAGGTCTTGCAGCTGTGCTTTAAGCTCTCGCAACTCAGCCGGTGCCATCCGATAAGGAGCCTTAGAGATTGGCGCAGTTCCTGGAACTACGTCAATCACAAACTCAATCTCTCTATCTGGCGGCATACTAGTCAGCTCAGGTGGAAAAACATCCGGAAACTCGCGGGCAATAGGAATATCCCCGAGTCCCGGTGTCGCCGTAGGCCCCTCAACAACACTAGCCAAAAAGGCTACACATCCTCGATGAATCATCCGCCTCGCTCGGGAAGTCGAAACCACAGAGGCAAAGAAAGCACTCTGACATCCCCGATATACAAACATCTCCTGGCCTGGCTCTCTAAAAGTGACAGTCCTCGCGGCACAATCAATAGTCGCGAAATACTAAGCCAGCCAGTCCATCCCAAGAATCACATCAAAGTCCCTCAGCTGTCTCAAGACCAACAGGTCTGCTGGCATAATCCAGGACTCGATCTGTATCGGGCAGGACCAACAACACTCCTCCACGTGCAAAGTGTGTTCGGGAATCTGAACCTCTCGTGCACGTGGCAAAAATCCTACCTCTAACCCATGTAATGATTCAAAAGATCTACTAATGAAAGAATGCGATGCTCCAGTATCAAATAAAGTACGAGTCCTAATGCCAGAGAGTAAGGTGATACCTGCCACCACATGGTCCGCTGCTGAAGAATCCTCTACCTGTGCAGCATACACTCGCCCACTCTGAGCTGGAGGGCGATAATCGGTGGGATGGGAAGAAGATGGCTTGCTCGCTAGAGCATAAGGCCGCTGAGCCGTCGACCGCTGCTGCGATGATGCTGGGGCAGATGCTGTAGAAGGAGCGGCTGAAGTCGAAAAGGGGCACGCAGCTCGAATGTGCCCTGGTTGTCCACATCCGTAGCAGCGACCCCACCGCTGGTCGCAAGTGCCGGGGAAGTGCGGACCTCCACAGAAGATACAACTGCTGGGAGCCCGTGACTGTCGGGACTGCTGCTGCTGAGACTGTCGCTGTCGCTGTGGCTGCCGCTGAGACCCGCGCTGCGACGAATGAGATCTCTGCTGCTGCTGCTGCTGCTGGGGCCTCTGGGACCCACTAGGCCCTCGCCGCTCCGAACGCCCACGGCCTGGGAACTGAGGCGGTGGCGGCCGAGGTGGCCTCCAAGTACTGGCCTGTCCCCCCTCGTCCTGGGCTGGTCGCTTTCTGTCGGAGCTCTGAGCGACCGCGGCCCTCTGTCTGGCCACCACCAGATCACCTCTCTCCACCCACTGTGCATGCTCTGCGGCTGCCTCCAGAGTCTGAAACCTCTGAGCATGCACCAGTGTGTAAATCTCTGGACGGAGGCCTCCCTCGAACAACTCAACCTGGTGTGGACCGTCACGAGCGACGAAGGGCACACAGTTCAGCAACTCCGTGAACTCCTGGAAATAGGCATGAGCCGATCGATTGCCCTGCTGCAGGTTCTTCAAGTCGTCCTCCATCTTCTTCTTCACACTGGTCGAAAAATAGGTGTCCAGCACCATCCGTCGGAACTCCTCCCAAGGCAGCTGCCGAGTAATCCGGAACTCCAGGGGCTCTACCCGCTGCCACCAAAAATCAGCATCTCCGTCCAAACAGTGCACCGCCATGTGCACTCGATACCTCGGGTCGATGAAGAAGTCCCGAAAAAGCTTCTCCATCGCAGAAAGCCATCTCCCAACAGCCCAGGGCTGCGCATCCCGCCCTGAGAATCTAGGGGGTCCCCGCTGAACAAACTTGGAGAGTTTGTTAGCGATATCCTGCTCCTCCTCCGCAGTCAGAGGCTGAATAGCTCCAGGAGCCCCGCTACTCGAAGATGGCGCTGACGGCACAAAAGGTGCAACAGGAGGCACAAGGGCCTCAGGAACAGCTGGGGATGGTGCCTCTCTCTGGGCAAGGAGCTGCTCAAACCTCTGCTCCTGGCGGCGCTGACCCTCCGCCAATTGGGCCACCAAGGCCCTCAACTCAGTAAGCTAAGGGGGTGTAGGCTGCCCTGGCTCATCAGGGGGTAACGGGACACCCCGAGTAGGGATCCGACGTCGGGGAGGCATCCTGCCACAAGAAATCACGAATAAGTAACATAACCCCACACGACCCAATCTAGCGAAAGTCAAAGACATCCCCCAATTTCTGCGACTTTATGTTGTCTGCAGCCAACATAACGGTCCACCAGAAATTGGGTATGTCGATCCCTCTTCACTCACTGGAAGGGTCCAAAAAATAAATCTACGACTTTCGCGAAGTGTCACGCCTCTCGCGCCCTATCATCCTAGGGTCTGCCAAAAGCCTAGGGTTTCCTAAGTCCCAACTGACCTATCCCTAAGCTCTGATACCAACTTAATCTGTCACGCCCCGGGTGTAAACCAGAACCCAGGCTCGCCAACAGATCCGCCGTGCACACAGAATTTTCCATGTACACGAAGCGCTGGTAACCTGCTCAGATATAAGATATACAATAGAAGAGCATAAACAGAGCTGAACTAAAAGAACTATAAGTAATCTCAGACTGGAAATAAGATACAAGCTGAAATAAAGTACAATAAACTCCCAGCTCACTAACCAAAATACAAACAGCTGGCTAAACCAGTCCCAAAAGTAAACTACTGTAATCTGAGATACAAAAGGGGTGCAATAAAAGTCCAGCTACTCTCACAGTCGGGGTAGATGATCTAGCTAGTCCGCAATCCTCTTACCTCGATCAGCCGCTGATGGCCCAGCAGCTCGCGCAGATGACTCTGCAAAACAAAGGGAAGAAGACAGAAAACAACAATGGGGGTGAGAACTACTAGATAAACCAGTAGCCTCCCCTAGTGGGTAAAACCTCAAATGCTGACACACCCACTAGGACTATAAGAGGCAAAAAGGAAGGAACAGTGGTATGCAATATAGACTGCTGGAAAAAGAGAAACTACCACTACTATGCCTCTAGATGTTGTGCCAAAGGTTACGGTATATGCATGCAACTGTAAATCTAACTGCCCAAAGAAACCCAATCAAAGGGCCAGGAAGTACTGGCACTGCCTGCTCTGTCACCAATCGCAACTCATCAAGGTGCCCGGCGCTCGGCACGGTGTAAAGCCTACTCCGGAGTGGCACTCGAGGGGAGCGACCCACACGAGTAAAGTATGTACAGTATCCCTGTATCAAGTATCTCTGTATCAAGCATCTCTGTAACCAATATCTCATAATAGCAGGACTGGATCATGACTATGATCAAAGTGGGAAATATTCGTCCACTAAAGTAACCCTGATCCCCAATCAGATGCAATAGTAATCAAGTGGGAAACACCATCCACTAGGAAAATCTGAAACCCGATCTGATGCATAAGTGAACACCCGGTCTACCGCCTAATGTCCGCGGCTGCCGCAACACCCGATAAGCCCAAGATCTGATAGAGTAATCAACAGCTGGCTAACCGCCTCAAGTCCGCGGTTACTACCATGCCCCACAATATATTATCGAGTCAAACCTGTCCCAGACTCCAGCCTTAACCACACTATCCCAAACCCTGCTCAATCCGTGCAACATATATCCGAATACGAAGGAGAATAGTGAAACATGGTTTCTCCTAAGTCAAGTCCCAAAGATAGTGTAGCAATAAATAGTAGCCTATCTAGATGTCCAAACAAGCATGCAAAGGTTCGCATTTAAAAACAGAAGGAAAGTATTTAAATATTTATTTAGAAAAGATGGTTTTATGATAATACTTTAGCATGCGATGATAGTTTACAGCATATGTCCAACAACAGTGTCCCAGTTTACCATAAATGAGCTGTCATATTATTTGTGGGGTTTACTTATGCATTTCATGAGTACAAGTACCGATTATCTGTTTAAAGTCGGAAATCTCTAATACTCCTAGTGAGATAGTCAGTAATGAGGTAAGCAACAACCACCCACCTCGAAAAGCATGCCCAATACCCAAGAAAATACCCACTGTCCTCTATGCACACCGTCAGCTGAAACAGTATCCTACAACATCACATAAGTGTATACGGTGTAAGAACTAGAAGTCTCAAAACAGATTTGCTGTTTTTATAATCAGCACGCAAAACGAGGAATTTCACCTCTGTCCCTAGCTCCTAAAATCTCAGAAAAATCACGGTTGTGTTCCTCGCGAAAAGTAGCCCAAAATCGACTCTTGAAACGCCTCAATCTGATATTCCTACGTGGAGAAACAATTCATCGAAGTCGCCGCTGTCCAAAAACCCAAACAGCAAAAGAGGGGGTCAAAACACCTCGGGAATCGTGCCAAGGAATCTGAATCCAGAGAAACGACCAACACGAAAAACGAAGCCCTACCTCTTAGGAACACACTGGCGAGGAAATCGTCGAAACAGGACTCCTGTACTGCGCAGGGGACTCCTCGGACTGAAATGCGACGATAACGGGCCAAGCTTGGGGAAAAACGAGGCACACTGTAAAATCCGGATCGCCGCTGTCGAACTTCCAGAAAATATGGGAACGCACCACGAGGTAGAAAAATCAGTGAGGAACAACTTCTCTTCAAAGACCTCTCTCAGATTCTCTCTCTTTCTCTCGGAAAATGGAGAAAATAAGGGAGGGGAAGGGCTATTTATAGGCCCAATAAAACAATTGGGAAAATGACCTTCATGTCCCAACTTTCGGGCGGCTACAGTGCCCAGGCCCACTTTCGGGCGTGAACAGTGCAGCCCAGGCCACGTTTCGGGCGGCTACAGTGCGGCCCGGCCCAGGGTTTTCCGGGCGCGCACAGTGCGGCCCGGCCCAGCCCGCCCGCGCACGGGATCCCTTCCAGTCCAACCGGCCGTCCGACCCGGCCCACGGCCCGCCACGTGTCCGCCAAACAGGCGGCAGCCGTGCGGGCCCAACGGGGAAGCGCCATGTGTCCCCCGTGATTGGCGGCAAGGTTGGTGCCCCAGCCAACGGCGTGGCGACACGTGGCCCCGCCCGACACGGCTATCGGCGGGCACCGCCGCCACGTGCGCCCACGTGCGCCCATGTGCGCGTACGGCCGCCGCCGCGTGCGCCACGCGCACATGGACCAGCCAACCCGGGGCCACCACGTGGCGCGCCCCGGTCCACCGTGCACCACGCCCCCCTCCGCGCCTGCCCGGCCTGCCCGCGCTGCCCGCGCACCCTCCCGTGCGCCGCGCGCCCTGCACCGGCCCAACCGCGTGCTGCCACGTGGCCCGCCGGTCCACCATGCACCGGCGGCCCTTTCCGTGGACCGGGAGGCGTGCGCCGGCCCAATGAGGAGCCGCCACGTGTCCCTGGCCGGTCCACCGGTCCCCCCATGCACCAATTTGCGCAGAAAACTTCCGGGGGTCCGTTTTTGGGCATCCGGACTCCAAAATAAATAAGTAAATAGCCGTTTTCAAGCGTTTTTCCGCGCTGAATTCAAATACGGCCTCAGATTGGCCCAAATCATTTTCTAAAATTCGGCAATTACCTCCGAAGGTCAAACCAACAGTAACTACCACACTGTGTCCATCCGTAGCATCCCTTTGATGCACTGTGGACCTAATACACCAATAATAGATGTTTCTCACCCAGGATTCACGGGAAACACAGTACGAAAACATGGGCCACTACAAACATTGTGTGTGGTGGTTGTCAAAAGGGAAAAGAATCAAGAGTTGCACACAAGAACTTGAACCACGTCGGTACCAAACGGCCCTTGGAATTACTGCATATGGATTTAATGGGGCCGACTCGTCAACCAACTTTGAGAGGTAAATGGTGTGATGACCCGGATCTCCGCAGAGCTGTTGCAGTGCGTTGGGGTGGCTATTGGAGGCTTACATGGTGTGTTGGAGGTGTTTGGGGCATAATTTGGCTCAAGTGTTGGACTTCGGGCTTATTTGGATCACGTGGGTGATCGGAGGACCCCATGGAGGGTTTAGAGGTGGTTTCGCGCGAATCGGATATTAAAATGGGGCTCCGCGCAAAATTCGGGCTAAGAATACACTTCCCGGAGCCTCCGGCAAATTTTAGAGTTGGAATTTGGCAAAATGGACGTCAAATTCGGATTCAGCGCGCGAAAACGGTCAAAATGGACTACCTACTTGACTTTTTGGGCTCCGGTTACTGTTCACCGCCGGAACAGTGATTCCGGCGATCGCCGGAGGCAGCGGCGGCGGCGGGCAGCGGCGGAGAGCGGCGGCGCGGCCTCGGGCAGGCGGAGAGCGGCGGCGGGCAGGGCGCAGGGCGCGAGGGCAGGGCGCGCGGGTGCGCGGTCCACGCAACCGGCGTGCACCGGAGCGGAGTGCCATGTGGCGGCTTACCATTGGGTGGTTCACAGGTCGCGGGCTACGGAAATGCTCGGGTGCACGGTGGAACAGTGGAAGACACGTGGCATGCTATCATTGGTCCGGTGTTTGGGGATGTCGTGCACCGGGTGCAGCGAGTGTGTGGCCTGGACACGTGGCGTGCGAGGATTGGGCGAGCTACTGTGCGCGTACGGGTGGCAGGCGGCGGGGCAGGCGTGCAGGCGGCAGGCGGCAGGCGGCGGGCCGGCGGGCATGGCGGCCACGGCGCCGACGTGGCGCACGCGTGCGCCACGTAGCGGCCGCCTATTGGCCAGCGCCAACTGCCCGTTGACCAGTGGGGAGCCACGCGGCGCGTGGGGAGTGGCCGGATCCGCTGTTTCGTGTTGGAGGACACGTGTCGTGCGGAGGAGCGGGTTGGACGGTCGTGCGGTCCGACCAGGATCCCGTGCGGGACTGGGCCTCCGTGGGCCGCGGCACTGTGTGGGCCCGAATTCGGGGCCCGAAAGATTCGGGCGCCCGAATTCGGGACACAATGGGTATTTTCTGATTTGTTTGTTTGAGCCTATAAATACCAACCTGAGCCCCTTATTTTCGAGTTTTTCTCCCTTTTTCGAGCCTCTTCTGCCCGAGCCACCTTAAGGAGATTTGTTCACCCCTTGATCCTTGATCTTCCTGCCAAGTCCTAGGATTTTTGGAGCACGCATCCCGAGGTTCTCCATTTTACGGCGCGGCGCGACGTTGCATTTCCTGTTTCCTTCTTCAGCGCAGCAGTGATGTTTTAGCTCCCCTGGGCTACCCCAAGGTCCTTTTTCAGTGATTCTTGTGCCGGCTGACTCCTTACAGGTAGGGCTTCAACTTTCATTTTGATCGCGCTCTTCCGTTTCGAGGTTTTGGCACGGATCCCGAGGCAAACAGTGACCCCTTTTTGCTGTCTGGATTTCCTTGACAGCAGCAGAGTATTTCGTCCATATCTTCGTGCACGAGCGTCAGACGGAGACGAGCTTATACAACTTTTTCATCTACGGATCGCAAGGAACGCGCTCGTATTTTTCTTGGATTTTTCAGAGATTTATTTCGAGGTGATAATCACTGTTTTCTCAGTGTACTGTGTACAGTTTTTCTTCACAGTTTGTTGATTGGATTACCACCTTGACGAATTTATAACTTGGCTTACCGAACCCTGATTTGGGCGTGCAAGGTACCGTTGCGAAGCTATCGACGCGAGGATCGCCGTGATATTTTTCTGGGAATTTTCTGGGCACTTTCTGCAGGTGATAATTTAACAGTTCTGGGACTGTTGTTGTATGTATTTGTAAGCGCATTATTTGGGAGCCTAAGTGTTTTTAGTGGACTTGGTGTTGTGCCAGGAGTGTTGCGGGTGTGCTGACCTTGTTGGAGCAAGGGATTGGAGTTTTGGGTATTTTCAGCTGTACGGACCCGGACAGTTAGCGCTTCAGGTGGGTGGTTGTTGCTTTCCTCTACATCTGACTTACTCACTAAGTTTATTAGAAAACCCCCAATGTTGAGCATATTGATTGAGTATCCTGCATGTTGACTGATATAGATGTGAGCCAATCATCTGAGATTTCTTTGGTGGATATAGCATGTTGGGGATATGACTGGGGTAATACTGCTGTAGGAACATGATCATTGGAGTAATTTATTATTGATAATTGACATGCTACTTTAGCACCCAGATTTTATGAAAATGGATTAAATAGATTAATTGGTGGGACATAATGATTTATCGTTGTGCGGGTTTCACTCTGGGGATTTATTATGGATCAGGGATCATATACATGTGTAGTTGACTGATGATTTTGGCATGACTGTTTTATCTGTGTGGGTATTATTAATCGATACACATGTAAAACTGTTACTTGACTTTCTTTCTCTCCCACATTGTATGAGGACTTTTGCATGCTTATTTGGACATCTAGATAGGCCACTATTTTATTGCTACACTATCATATTGGGATTTGACTAGGAGAAACCATGATTGCTTTCTTTCTCCTTCTTATTTAGACTTTTGAGTCATGTTGCTCGAGTTTGAGCAGAGGTATGGGATAGTGTAGCCGGGACCTGAGGGTCAGTGACAGGGTGTACTTGATGTTGGATTGTGGGTTATTGCGGCAACCGCGGACAGTAGGCGGTTGACCGGATCTTGATTATTTTACCCAATTGCGGGTTGTGGGTTATTGCGGTGACCGCAGACTTTGGGCGGTTGACCGGATGTTTACTATTGCATCAGATTGGGTATCAGTTTTCTCTAGTGGATGGTGTTTCCCACTTTTGAGTACTATTGCATTTGATTGGGGATTGGGGTTTCATTAGTGGACGGAGTTTCCCACTTTGATCATAGTCATGATCCAGTCCTGCTATTATGAGACAGTGGTTACAGAGATGCTTGATACAGTGATACTTTACTCGTGTGGGTCGCTCCCCTCGAGTGCCACTCCGGAGTAGGCTTTAGACCGTGTTGGGTTCCGGTCATTTGGACAGTGGAGATACTGAGTTCTTAAGTTCGACAGTAGAGCAGGCAGTACCAGTTTTACTGGTGGCACTAGATTGGGTCTAGTTGGTCAGATACTATTTTCTGATGCATTAATACCGTCATTTCCTTCGGTATTGCATTTAGAGGCATACTTGTTGTGGTTTCCCCTTTTATTCAGTAGTTCTGTTTACGGTTTTACCACTTGCCCTTTTCTTGCCTCTAGTAGACTTAGTGGGTACGCCGGAGCTTGAGGCTTTACCCACAGGGGGAGGCTACTGGTTTACTTGTGGTTCTCACCCCCATTGTTGTTGTTTCCCCTTTTTCTCCCCCCTGTTTTGCAGTGTCCTCTTCGGGAGTTGCTGATCTTCGATCGTTGTTTGAGGCGAGGGAGTCACGAGCTAGATCTTTACCACCCGAGGAGTGTAGCTGTATCCCCTGGTTGGAGATTCCTGGTAGCTGTTGGCTGGTTTTACTGTTTTATTTGGAGGGAGATCTTTTGTATTTGGAGAGACTGATGTTGAGACTGATGTACTATAGTTTTAGTTTAGCTCCTTTTATAGTTGAGAGATGCTATACTGAGGACATTGTATGATGATTATCTGTATTTGAGGAGATGGATATTGTACTTTATTTCATACTGTTCAGTGATTGGATTTTATTTGACAGCATTTCATTTCCGCTCTGATATTTGTGTAGCTATAGTACTATCTTTTGCAGGTTAGACGCTTCGCCTATGCGGGTTTTAGCATAGGTGGCGGATCTGTTGGCGAGCCCGGGTCGCAGTTTCGACCCCGGGGCGTGACAGATTAGGTTGGTATCAGAGCTTAGGGATAGGTCAGTTGGGACTGTAGAAACCCTAGGCTTATGGCTGGACCCTAGGATGACTTCGAGAGAGTCGTGAGTTTTGCGAGAGTCCTGATTGAGTTTTATACCTCTCCCGAGTGATGGGATGGGTGATTGGCATGTTTATTCTCCTAAGCAATTATGTTGGCTGCAGACAACATAATGCGGCGGAACGGTTGACATGCTCTAGACTCTCGCCGGATTGGGTCGAGTTTTGTTTTGTTCTGTGGTGCTGTTGGTCGTGGTGAGCGGTGTCTCCCCGACGCGTTGTGCGGATTGGTGTGCACTCGTCGCAGCGGTGGAGCTCGAGCGGATTGTTTTGGGGGCTGGATACCCGGATTGAGGTTAGAGAGCTTCAGGCCCCGATGGTAGGATTATTTGAGGTATATCAGCGGCAGAGTGAGCCGCTGGTCTAGGTGACACAGTTGTCGGAGCAGTGGGCAGTCCGACAGTGTCTTTCTCCTGAGACCACCTGGTTACAATATCCTCAGCGGCTGTGATTTCTGAGGCGCCGTTGGCGCAAGTGGCCCCCTCCGTGCTAATGTTTTGTGTTGCAGCACCGAGGCGGGGTGGATTGCTGATAATGGATAGGTTGTGGGACATCATTGATGGATGGAGCCAGTTTTGGCAGATGAACCACCCCGATTTATGGATTTGAGTTGGAGCCTTTGGAGGCAGAATCGTGGTTGGTGGTGATGGAGTGATCAATTAAGAGTCTCCCTGTGCTAGAGAGTTTATGCAGTTGTTGAACTGTGCGCCCCAGGTTTCGAGGGATGAAGCGCATAGGATGTGCGCGACTGGGAGTGGATTGCGTCAGGATACCCTTTTAGTTTATCTGATCCCTCTGTTTTGGATTTTGGATTTTGCATGCCTCGATGGAGTAGGCATTGTGTATGGAGCGTACTGTTGCAGTTCCTTTGGATAGGGATCTGCCGCCAGAGGCGAGTTCTGGATAGAGGCGCCTGGCGCTAAGTGTTGGAGAACAGATCGGCTGGTAGAGGCACTTTTGTTTTCCTTCCCTAGATGCTGGACATCTTTGTGGATGGATTATGTAAAGCTTACCCAAAGGAAGGTTACCCTTTGTGATTGATAACATTTGTGTTTGGGGTACAATGGATGTGTTTGAGGGGTGAGCTGAGTAAGAATGATTGAATGAGGAATTGCATGAATCAATTGTGTTTTGTCATATAACGGTTGCCATAATGGATTTTCTGAGATGTTAGGGGTCGGGTGGACCCCGATGGCAACATCAGCATCTTTATCGGAGTGGCGCAGCGGTAGCGTGGGTTTATTGTCTGCGGAAGACCGTATTCATCGCCTCAGTGTGAGCAAAGGCGGAGAATTGTGCTTCTTTGGTGGATAGCCTTGAATTTCAGGCAGATTAAGTGACGACCACCTACATTGAGCGGTTGAGACGGTGCTGCCTGGGTGGAGGGCGCCAAGGCAGTGGATTGGGTCGTCGCAGGTGTGATTTCATCACAGCAGTCGAAGTTAGGGCAGGTTGCATTCCTGCATGGACTAGAGGTAGATTTGTTATCACATGCACTTGAGGTACAGGTTCCTGTTGGGGTGGTGCATGTGGGAGAGGCTTGTGGATCATGACCTGTGCAGTTGAGACCTCTAGTGGTATCGGCAGACTTATTGGTAGTTGTACCTGGTCAGTATTTGACCCAGTGCGTGGGATTGGGTGGCATAGTGCCACATGATGTATGACTGCGGAGAGAGAAGGTTATGATCTTCTGCAAGCAGACATTTGAGACTTGTTCATTGAGACAGTCAGAGAACATAGGTTGCAGCGACTATGTTCGAGGTGCCTACGGCGCCACCGGGACACGAGGATATCCCTGTTATCGTGAGATCCCGGGTGTGATTCCACCGGAGCTGATAATGATGCCGCCGGTTAGGGAGATTGAGATTGCGATTGACGTGGTTAAAGGAACCACGTCAACCCTGATAGCACCTCATTGGATATCACCTGTAGAGCTGAGAGAGCTGATGGCGCAGTCGCAGGATCTGATGGATCGAGGGTCTGTTCGATCTAGTGCCACGTCGTTGGCAAACGACAGTGAGGGTCCTTGCATGATGTGTCCGCAGGCAAGTTCGGATTTTATTTAGGACCTTTTGTTGGAATTATACTCCAGCAGTTGTTGTTATTGATGCTTGTATCTTTTGGGAGTATACAGCTGGGTGTTTCGCCAAGATGGTGTTCAGGACATAGTAGGGGCATTGTGAGTACAGTGAGGATGAATGGATGACTAATGCCCGGTCGTCTTTAAGATATGAGGAATTGTGTATTCTTGCTACACTTGGAAGAATTATTGGAGGTATTCTTCTGGATATTTTGATTTTTACCCCATCTCTGTATGGTTTAGAGCTGGTGGAATACTTGTAGATGGTGTAACAAGGTCTGTGAGGAAGAAGCTGTATGCCAAGCTGTTGTGATACAAGCTTTAACTTTGGGGGCATATCTTCCTGGATTACTTGTTCTAGCCGTAAGGGGCAGCGGTGGTAATCTGACCTTAATGGACGCTATGCGAGAATGGCTGAGACCGGCAGTTATTTGTTGAGGTAAGGAGCTTCTTGGACTGGGCAGTGTCAGGAGAGCTTGGCAATCGGATGATGAGATTGATACCAGCCCTGATTTCAGCATCGCCAGTGTGGGGAGATGGATTTGTGTGATATAGTGATGCCCCCTATAGTAGCTATGAAGTTATAGTTGGATGTGTGGCAAGCATTCTGTATCACCCCGATAGGGCCACTGTGGTGGCGGATACCCGGAGCAGGAGAGCTATTTGGGGTTGAGTTTGTTGACTCCGCAGCTGGCGCTGTGTGGACTATCGAGGCCGACGTGGCGTATGATGGTCTCGTTGAGGACTCTTTGGATGATAGACCGCGGCTGAATGGTTCGCTTGGATGGTCAAGATTTGGGAGCGACCGGGCGAGGACCCCTCCCTCCTGGTTAGGGCTCCTTTCCTTTCGGAGTTGCCTAGCATGTCACTGGTTTGGGAGTTGAGGACACAACTCCTGGAATTTGATGAAGTGATCGCCTGGAACAAATACCCTTTTTCGAGCCTAGAGGATTGGATTTACCAGCTGCAAGGGTACTGGATCTTCTCGAAGATTGATTTGCGATCTGGTTCTTCCAACTGCTTATTGTTGTGTGCTGATACCAGAGAGTTGGGGAGGTGTTTCTACACCCTGATGGTTTTTGGATTAGAGATCAGAGTTTACGTGATCAGTTGGAGGACTTGTATTGGGTACCTTGGGAGTACAGAGGTACTTGGATCGAGCTTGTGTGCCGTGGGCTTGTGGTTGGATTATCTGAGGCCCTGGGAGGGCGGAGGCTTGTACCGATGCAGATTTCTTGGTAGCTCGAGCGGTTAGCCCAGTTGTACTTGGTTGAGTTGGTACGGTTTTTCTGGAGTGCCCGCCTTTATTTTGTTCTAGTTAGAGACCCGAGGACCGCATCGCATCTTTGGAAGAGGTATTTGTCAGCCTTGGGAGCTTGAGTGGTGGATGATTGGTTATTTACCCCCCCCTTTATTTGGTTGAGTTTCCGTGTTGAGGAACGACTTTAGTTTCGAGGATGAAACTTTCTTTTAGTGGGGGAGGATGTGATGACCCGGATCTCCGCAGAGCTGTTGCAGTGCGTTGGGGTGGCTATTGGAGGCTTACATGGTGTGTTGGAGGTGTTTGGGGGCATAATTTGGCTCAAGTGTTGGACTTCGGGCTTATTTGGATCACGTGGGTGATCGGAGGACCCCATGGAGGGTTTAGAGGTGGTTTTCGCGCGAATCGGATATTAAAATGGGGCTCCGCGCGAAATTCGGGCTAAGAATACACTTCCGGGAGCCTCCGGCAAATTTTAGAGTTGGAATTTGGCAAAATGGACGTCAAAATTCGGATTCAGAGCCGCGGAAAACGGTAAAAATGGACTACCTACTTGACTTTTTGTGCTCCGGTTACTGTTCACCGCCGGAACAGTGATTCCGGCGATCGCCGGCGGCAGCGGCGGCGGCGGGCAGCAGCGGAGAGCGGCGGCGCGGCCTCGGGCAGGCGGAGAGCGGCGGCGGGCAGGGGCGCAGGGGCGCGCGGGCAGGGCGCGCGGTGTGCGCGTCCACGCAGCCGACGTGCACCCGGAGCGGGGTGCCACGTGGCGGCTTACCATTGGGTGGTTCACAGTCGCGGGCTACGGAAATGCTCGGGTGCACGGTGGAACAGTGGAAGACACGTGGGCATGCTATCATTGGTCCGGTGTTTGGGGATGTCGTGCACCGGGTGTGCAGCGAGTGTGTGGCCTGGACACATGGCGTGCGAGGATTGGGCGAGCTACTGTGCGCGTACGGCGGCAGGCGGCGGGGCAGGCGTGCAGGCGGCAGGCGGCAGGCGGCGGGCCGGCGGGCGTGGCGGCCAACGGCGCCGACGTGGCGCACGCGTGCGCCACGTGGCGGCCGCCTATTGGCCAGCGCCACTGCCCGTGGACCAGTGGGGAGCCACGGCGGCGCGTGGGGAGTGGCCGGATCCGCTTGTTTCGTGTTGGAGGACACGTGTCGTGCGGAGGAGCGGGTTGGACGGCCGTTGCGGTCCGACCAGGATCCCGTGCGGGACTGGGCCTCCGTGGGCCGCGGCACTGTGTGGGCCCGAATTCGGGGCCCGAAAGATTCGGGCGCCCGAATTCGGACACAAGGGGTATTTTCTGATTTGTTTCTTTGAGCCTATAAATACCAACCCGAGCCCCTTCTTTTCGAGTTTTTTCTCCCTTTTTCGAGCCTCCTTCTGCCCGAGCCACCTTAAGGAGATTTGTTCACCTCTTGATCCTTGATCTTCCTGCCAAGTCCTAGGATTTTTGGAGCACGCATCCCGAGGTTCTCCATTTTACGGCGCGGCGCGACGTTGCATTTCCTGTTTCCTTCTTCAGCGCAGCAGTGATGTTTTAGCTCCCCTGGGCTACCCCGAGGTCCTTTTTCAGTGATTCTTGCGCCGGCTGACTCCCTACAGGTAGGGCTTCAACTTTCATTTTGATCGCGCTCTTCCGTTTCGAGGTTTTGGCACGGATCCCGAGGCAAACAGTGACCCCTTTTGCTGTGTGGATTTCCTTGATAGCAGCAGAGTATTTCGGCCATATCTTCGCGCACGGAGCGTCAGACGGAGACGAGCTTATACAACTTTTTCATCTACGGATCGCAAGGAACGCCGTCGTATTTTTCTTGGATTTTTCAGAGATTTATTTCGAGGTGATAATCACTGTTTTCTCAGTGTACTGTGTACAGTTTTTCTTCACAGTTTGTTGATTGGATTACCACCTTGACGAATTTATAACTTGGCTTACCGAACTCTGATTTGGGCGTGCAAGGTACCGTTGCGAAGCTATCGACGCGAGGATCGCCGTGATATTTTTCTGGGAATTTTCTGGGCACTTTCTGCAGGTGATAATTTAACAGTTCTGGGACTGTTGTTGTATGTATTTGTAAGCGCATTATTTGGGAGCCTAAGTGTTTTTAGTGGACTTGGTGTTGTGCCAGGAGTGTTGCGGGTGTGCTGACCTTGTTGGAGCAAGGGATTGGAGTTTTGGGTATTTTCAGCTGTACGGACCCGACAGTTAGCGCTTCAGGTGGGTGGTTGTTGCTTGCCTCTACATCTGACTTACTCACTAAGTTTATTAGAAAACCCCCAATGTTGAGCATATTGATTGAGTATCCTGCATGTTGACTGATATAGATGTGAGCCTATCATCTGAGATTTCTTTGGTGGATATAGCATGTTGGGGATATGACTGGGGTAATACTGCTGTAGGAACATGATCATTGGAGTAATTTTATTATTGATAATGACATGCTACTTTAGCACCCAGATTTTATGAAAATGGATTAAATAGATTAATTGGTGGGACATAATGATTTATCATTGTGCGGGTTTCACTCTGGGGATTTATTATGGATCAGGGATCATATACATGTGTAGTTGACTGATGATTTTGGCATGACTGTTTTATCTGTGTGGGTATTATTAATCGATACACATGTAAAACTGTTACTTGACTTTCTTTCTCTCCCACATTGTATGAGGACTTTTGCATGCTTATTTGGACATCTAGATAGGCCACTATTTTATTGCTACACTATCATATTGGGATTTGACTTAGGAGAAACCATGATTGCTTTCTTTCTCCTTCTTATTTAGACTTTTGAGTCATGTTGCTCGAGTTTGAGCAGAGGTATGGGATAGTGTAGCCGGGACCTGAGGGTCAGTGACAGGGTGTACTTGATGTTGGATTGTGGGTTATTGCGGCAACCGCGGACAGTAGGCGGTTGACCGGATCTTGATTATTTTACCCAATTGCGGGTTGTGGGTTATTGCGGTGACCGCAGACTTTGGGCGGTTGACCGGATGTTTACTATTGCATCAGATTGGGTATCAGTTTTCTCTAGTGGATGGTGTTTCCCACTTTTGAGTACTATTGCATTTGATTGGGGATTGGGGTTTCATTAGTGGACGGAGTTTCCCACTTTGATCATAGTCATGATCCAGTCCTGCTATTATGAGACAGTGGTTACAGAGATGCTTGATACAGTGATACTTTACTCGTGTGGGTCGCTCCCCTCGAGTGCCACTCCGGAGTAGGCTTAGACCGTGTTGGGTTCCGGTCATTTGGACAGTGGAGATACTGAGTTCTTGAGTTCGACAGCAGAGCAGGCAGTACCAGTTTTACTGGTGGCACTAGATTGGGTCTAGTTGGTCAGATACTGTTTTCTGATGCATTCATACCGTCATTTCCTTCGGTATTGCATTTAGAGGCATACTTGTTGTGGTTTCCCCTTTTATTCAGTAGTTCTGTTTACGGTTTTACCACTTGCCCTTTTCTTGCCTCTAGTAGACTTAGTGGTACGCCGGAGCTTGAGGCTTTACCCACAGGGGGAGGCTACTGGTTTACTAGTGGTTCTCACCCCCATTGTTGTTGTTTCCCCTTTTTCTCCCCCCTGTTTTGCAGTGTCCTCTTCGGGAGTTGCTGATCTTCGATCGTTGTTCGAGGCGAGGGAGTCACGAGCTAGATCTTTACCACCCGAGGAGTGTAGCTGTATCCCCTGGTTGGAGATTCCTGGTAGCTGTTGGCTGGTTTTACTGTTTTATTTGGAGGGAGATCTTTTGTATTTGGAGAGACTGATGTTGAGACTGATGTACTATAGTTTTAGTTTAGCTCCTTTTATAGTTGAGAGATGCTGTACTGAGGACATTGTATGATGATTATCTGTATTTGAGGAGATGGATATTGTACTTTATTTCATACTGTTCAGTGATTGGATTTTATTTTACAGCATTTCATTTCCGCTCTGATATTTGTGTAGCTATAGTACTATCTTTTGCAGGTTAGACGCTTCGCCTATGCGGGTTTTAGCATAGGTGGCGGATCTGTTGGCGAGCCCGGGTCGCAGTTTCGACCCCGGGGCGTGACAAATGGTATATTTTCCTTTTGGTTGATAATTCTCTAGGTATTCATGGGTAACTTTTCTAAAAGAGAAAGCGGATAATTTCGACTCTTTTCATGAGGTTTGTCATCGTATTATGAATGAAGAATGAAAGATCGTTCGTGTTCGAAGTGATAGAGGTGGAGAATTCATTAATTCTAATTTACTGATTTTTGCACTTCCGATGGGATAAAACATGAATCTCAGCACCCTATACACCTCAGCAGAATGGTGTTGTTGAGCGCAAAATAGGGTTGTTCAAGAGATGGCGCGGTGATGCTTCATAGCCGGAATTTACCGTATATTTTTTGGGCTGAGCTGTGAACCCACTGTCTATGTAATTAATCGACTGTATTTGCGCCCTGGAACTTTAAATACACCATATGAGCTGTGGTTTAGTAGAAAACCGAATATCAAATATTTTGTATCTTTGGGAGTCGATGTTTTATTCTGCGTGATCGCGAGAACCTTAGTAGTTCGACTCTCGAAGCGACGAAGGTTTTCATGGTTATTCTACTAACAGTAAGCATATCGGGTTATTTAACTTGGAATCTAAAACGATGGTAGAACTATAAATGTTAAAGTAGATGAAGCTTTCACTTTGCATCTGAAGAGTACTCACCCTTGATATTGTCTCTAGATGATGATACTCCTGTAAATGCATCTTCTCGGATAATTCTTTCAATAAAGTTGAATGCATCTAATGGTTCTTCAAGAATTATCTAATGTGCAGGAATTATCACCGATGTACCTCCGACTACTCCGTTACCGCAAACGTTACGCATCTCCAAGGTCATCCGGATCTACACATTATTGGAGACCCACAAAAGAGTTTAGAACTCGGAGACACTTGGTCTGTGGAGTCGCATGCTACGTCTCCAGAGTTGACCAAAGAACATCGGATGAAGCTCTTCAGGATGATTACTGGATTAAGCTATGCAGGAAGAGCTCCATCAGTTCGAACGAAACAAAGTCTGGGAATTAACAAAGCCTCCGAAGCAACACAATGTTGATTGTGCTAAATGGATTTTCAAGAATAAGAAGAACAGGAT
>JAQNDB010003751.1:0-27682 GCA_029204045.2 Tillandsia leiboldiana
ATCTAGAGTAACCCAGTCGACATCCATGAATGGGCCCCGAAATTTCGAAAGCCCACTAACGCCTACACCCCCATCAAATAAGAACAGGCTGCAGACACACCCACCCGTAGCTTTCAACCCAACAATGGAATCAGTCCTCAATCTCTCACATGATGGGCCCGGAAATTTCGAGAGACTGACGCCTACAACCTTAAATCAAACAAGAACAGGCAGTAGGCACAGCCTCCCGTAGCTTCCGTCCCCGAAGTGAAAACAATGCTCAATCTCTCATGACACTAGTAACTCATCCCATAGAGCTATAAGAATCCACTCGGCCCCAGGCACGAGGATACATGCATCCCGAGTTACCCGGACCATCCATAACGCTCTCAATATTTTAAAATATTTTAAAATCAGAGTTTTAACTTAAAATCGTTACAGAAATTTATGAATGTCCAAATGCATCCCGAATGGCAAGAAAATGTGTAGTCTAGTGTCCAATCTTCTCTAGATCATGCTAAAATATTTGGGGTTCAACATTGTCATTCTGTAATTTTCTAGGCACTATCAGGTTTACCAGCTATAATAATAGATAGCTAGACATGCTACACTTGCATACAATAGTGTTAGAAGGCGTTCTACAAAGTTTGTGGAAGAATTTCCACCCACCTGGATCGCTTTCCACATGTTATGCCGAAGTCGGTGTATGCGAGTCACTCTCTGCCGAAAATCCTCGAAATAGCACCTCGGCTCTCGGTCGCGCAACGCCTCTGCCGCTACCCAAGGGGAACCTCCAGGAGCTCACATCAAGCTCCCAGCCTCCAACAAGGCCTTCTCTGAACTCAGGTCAACACAATAGTCAACTCCGCCAACCCACTGCGCACCCCAGCCCACGCTCCTCCACGGCTTCGAACAGTGCACAGGGCAACACCCAAACCTCCAGCACACACACCCACACAGCCCCCGCTACTCCACTCATCACAGGGAGGAAGAAAAGATGGAAAAAGTCCATTCCCCAACTCAAAATCCAACCTCAGTCCAAAACTCAAAATCTGAGAAATACCAAAACTCGGAAATGCGCCGTACTCACCTCCGAGGTTGTGTCCGCGCGCGCGCGAGCTCCAACCAAGCTTTCCTCAACAGGACAAGCTCTATCTCCCATGCTCAAGATCGGTATCCGAAGCTTCGGCGCGAAGGAAAACCACCAAGAACTCACAGCTCACACTCTCTCTTCCCCACTCTGTTCTCTCACTCCAACGCTCCCCTAGTTCCAACTGAGAAGAGGAGGAGGAGGGTGTGGTCTTTAATGAAAGGTGGAGAAGAATAATGCTGTGTAGAGGGTGGTTGGGATGGCAGGGGTGTGAAATTACCCTTTCACCCCCACTTAAAATGGGAATTTACCTCACTCCCCAAGTTCTGGAGGGTTTGGTCTTTTGCAGTTATGCATTATTTTATCCATTTTCCTTCCTATGGTTTTGTCACTGGCTCCCACCTTGTGATATGTTCGGGCGGGACGGGGGAGAGGCTACGACTCAGGAGTGATTTGGCTTTTTCGTCATTCCGGTGACATTTTACTCCTCCCTTTTGGTCATTCATTTGGTTGCTACTCTTGCATGAGATGTGGACATTTTGGTGGTGTGGACACTTTGTGATGTGGATATTGGGACAGGTGTAACTTTGGACAGTTAGTGATCTTTGGATTTTGGATTTTGTTTTGTTTTAGTTTTATGGTTGCATGTAGAATGGGGAAGCTTTTCAAAGTGATAAAATGTTTGTGAAATCTGTTTTTAAAACTGAGTGTCGGGTAGTCACTGTTTTAAACTCTTGTGGTTTTATTCTTTCAACTTGGAGTTTGCTGTGCGGGCGATGTTCTCTTGTATGATCCAAAAGACTAGCTTATCTATTTATTTAGCACTCTGTGTATGAAAAACTGGTTGTGGTTGATGTATGTATTTTGTGCGACGCCGTGCATATACATGGGAGACTCTGTCCGTTTAGATAGAGAGATCTTGTATATGTGGCGGTCTGGGCATGTACCGGGATGAAAGACTTTGAAAAAAAAATAGGATCGTTTTTTCGTTTTTAAACCTCTCCCGAGGCGTGACAGATTAAGATGGTATCAGAGCGAAACGACATTAACCACGCAGTTTCTTGTTTAAAAATATGCATATGTCCAACATCCACGGTATTTGATATTCATGCGGTTGACCAATGTAATACCAAAGTCCCCAGTCACAAGAGAGTGTGGGTTTTAAGAGTCGTCTTGTTGGTTTTGTACAATTTTTGGTGATGGTCGTTTTCGCCGGTTTTGCACGGTTTTGTGTCGATCGTTTTGTTTGCTGACCCCTTGATTGTGTGTACAGAGTATGGCTCGTACTAGATCGTCGTGGATGGCGGAGGAGAGATGGGCGAGGCCGACTGTCACCGAGGCTACTTTGGCCGTATAGAATCGGTTGCTTCGGCAACAGGTTCAAGATTGTCGGGGTAGTTATCGGCGCTCACCGAGATAGTACAACAGATAGCCCTATTAAGGATTTTGTATTGGCGTATTTCGTGAAATGATATAAGTCTTGAAGATTGAAGATGAAGAATTGTGGATCAACTACATCATCTCAAGAAGAATGCATTCCGAATGATCAGGTACGTTTAACTAAATAATTTTGGTGATCCGAATACATTTGAGTAGTTTAGAAACACTTGGATAAGTTTTTATTGCATAAAATCAAAAAATGGACAAGTTGGATGTTCAGGATCCGGATCAGACCATCCAGTCCGGACCCCGAACATAGTTTAGTTCATGCGGTTTTCCCAGTCCGGACCACCCCTGTTCCAGTCCGGACCCCGAACATTAATTTCTGCAAATTGCATGAACAGTCCGACCTCCCCTGTTTCAGTCCGGACCCCGAACTGTGTTTTATCAGAAAATCTTCTGAAAAAGACGACAGTCCGGATCAGCCTTAATCCAGTCCGGACCGTCGTGCGGGAAAAATTCTGTTAAGTCAGTTTTTTGATTCTTATCCTCTTCTAAAGGTTCTAACCTATAAATAAACCTTAATTTCTTCTTTTAGGGTAATCGATATATGTGGAACAACTGAGATTTAATCAAAGATCGATAAGTAAAATTATCAAAAAATCCACAAATATAGAGAAGAAAGGAAAACACGATTAAACTTATGTTTCTTCATCTATATTGTTCAATTTGATTCTAGGTTTTCAAATACCTATTTTTCGTAGAATCAAGTTGAAGAATACTTAGATGGTATTTCCTTATCTATCTTTGATCTAAGTAGTCGGAGGATCATCATCACCAAAACAAAACAACGATCTATCTAGAATCGGCGCGAGGATTCGCGTGGGCCTTGTGGATTCAAGGTGTGATCGCTCTCGTCGACTCGGAGCGAGACGCGTTCGTGTGATCGAGGCGTGCCGCATTTGTGAAGATCGTGGATACGGTTGGATGTCGTGGATTCGACGTTGGACTTAGTGTGACACCCCGGAATTTGGATTAGTCCTCTATATATATGATATAAAGGACTAAATCTCTAACCCGCTATAGCATTTTGGATGGTAGCAAGATCCAGAGGAACATGAGAGTTAAGCTGCTAGAGCTAGAGTAGTTCTAGGATGGGTGACCCCCCGGGAAGTGGGGCGTCACAGTTGGTATCAGAGCCATTCACCAGCCGAAAATGTGAGATGAGTCTCGACTGAGCAGGGTTATATAGCGGGTAGAGCGAGGCTCCCCGGCTAATGACCGTTGTGGGTGGAGTGCAGCTCCCGACAAGGTCGGCTAAGGCTAGCGAGACGAGTCCACATCGCCTGGTGCTTGTGAGTGTGCTTGAGCCTGACGTGGACGTCAGGGCTTAAAGGGGGAAGAATGTGACACCCCGGAATTTGGATTAGTCCTCTATATAAATGATATAATAGGACTAAATCTCTAACCCGGCTATAGCATTTTGGATGGTAGCAAGATCCAAGAGGAACATGAGAGTTAAGCGTGCTAGAGCTAGAGTAGTTCTAGGATGGGTGACCCCCTGGGAAGTGGGGCGTCACACTTAGTGGATTCGAAGTTGGACGCAAATCATGGATTCGAGGCGCGTCGTGGAGGGAGCGGAGAAGATCACTAGGAGCGTATGAAAAAGGTTGAGTCGTAGGTTTACGGTAAATCACCTTGTACGTGTTTTATGTTACGGCTTTTTGTGTTGACATATTTCGTAAGTTGAGTCGGAGTCTTGAAGTGATTAAATTGTCAATTAGTAATCGAAGACTTAGAGAAGATTCAACAAGAGCTCAAGTTGACACTCAGTGTTTTGAGTCTTGAAAATTGAAGTAGAAGAATTGTGGATCATATACATCAATCTCAAGGAAAATGTATTCGGAATGATCAGGTACGTTTAACTAAATAATTTTGGTGATCCGAATACATTTGAGTAGTTTAGAAAACACTTGGATAAGTTTTCATTGCATAAAAGTCAAAAACTATTTTTTCAGGAAATTCGTTCAGGACTGGAAATTCTGTTCAGGACTGTTCTGTTATCCAGTCCGGACCGTGGATTCCAGTCCGGACCCCGAACCTTGTTTTTTTCAGAAATTGCTGAAAAAAAGACGACAGTCCAGATCAGCCAATCCAGTCCGGACCGTCGTGCGGGAAAAATTCTGTTAAGTCAGTTTTTGATGCTTATCTCTTTCCAAAGGTTTCTAACCTATAAATAGACACTTGGGTTTCTCAAGAACTACCGATTAATTTATAAAACATTTGAGAGAAACCCTAGAGGCTAGATTTTTATCGTTCTTCTTTTAGCCTCTTTTAGGTCAATTCGACGGTTCTTCCAAGATCTATCTTTTGTCGAATTGATCTAGCCTTTGCTTAGAGATTCCTTCTACTAGTTCTTCAATGATAATCTAAGCAAAGGATGTAGAACACCGGGATTTGGATGACGCACCGACCTTGCAGGATGGTGTGGTGCGGAGGGCGTACTTTTGATTTACAGCGAGGTTCGGGAGGTTCCGGACTGACGCGGAGGACCCGGAGGCAAAAGTGAGTCGGAACTGCATTTTTTGGAGCCGGTATTTGATTTGAGCACCCCGACTCAACGGTTAGCTTTTTGAAGAGAAAAAGCTGTGAGCGCGTGTACTTTGGAATTACAGCGGAGCTCGGGAGGTTCCGGGCAGCGGCGGAGAGCCCGAGACCAAAGTGAGTTGGAGTTGGGTTTTGGAATTAAATTAATTAAGTTAATTAATTTATATAAAGCTGTTGCTTTATAAAACCCCTCCCCCTCCACCTCTGTAGCAAAGAGAAAAGGAAAAGAAAGAAAGAAAGGAAAGGAAAAAGAAGAAGGAAGAAGAAGATGGGGAAATAGAGAGGGCTCTTGGGCGTTTTTCTTCTCCGAGCGTGGACGTGAGCCGAGCGAGGACCGGCGTGCCGCGAGGAGGATTGGTTTATTTTATTTTATTTCTTCCTTTTTCACTCTTTTCTTCTCCCGGTGGCCGGAGCCGTGCGGCTAGTCGTCCGGCGCGTGGCCGGGAGGGGGCGCTTGGGCGCCGCGCACAGCTGCGCCCTGCTGCCAAAGTGGGTCAGCAGGGCGCCGGGCTGCACAGGGGCGGCATGGTGCCGCGCGGCCCTGCAGGCTGCGCGCTGGGCGCGCGGCACTGCAGGGGTGCCGCGCGGGCATCCCCTGTGCCGCGCGGCCTGGCAGGCCGCGCGGGGGGCGCGCGGCCCTGCAGGGGTGCCGCGCGGGCATCCCTGTGCCGCGCGGCCTGGCAGGCCGCGCGGGGCGCGCGGCCCTGCAGGGGTGCCGCGCGGGCGGCCCTGCAGGCCGCGCGCTGGGCGCGCGACACTGCAGGGGGTGCCGCGCGGGCAACCCCTGTGCCGCGCGACCTTGCAGGCCGCGCGCTGTGCGCGCGGCACTGCAAGGTGCCGCGCGGGCCCGCGGGCCGCGCCCGTGGGCGCTCGGCCCTGCGGGGGCCCCGCGCGGGCGGCCCTGCGCCGCGCGGGCCTGCAGGCCGCGCCCTTGGGCGCGCGGCCCTGCAGGGGGCCCCGCGCGGGCGGCCCTGCGCCTCGCGGGCCTGCAGGCCGCGCCCTTGGGCGCGCGGCGCTGCAGGGGCCCCGCGCGGGCGGCCTTGTGCCGCGCGGGCCTGCAGGCCGCGCCCGTGGGCGCGCGGCCCTGCGGGGGGGCCCCCGCGCGGGCGGCCCTGCGCCGCGCGGGCCTGCAGGCCGCGCCTTGGGCGCGCGGCGCTGCAGGGGCCCCGCGCGGGCGGCCTTGTGCCGCGCGGGCCTGCAGGCCGCGCACGTGGGCGCGCGGCCCTGCGGGGCCCCGCGCGGCGGCCCTGCGCCGCGCGGGCCTGCAGGCCGCGCCTTGGGCGCGCGGCACTGCAGGGGCCCCGCGCGGGCGGCCTTGTGCCGCGCGGGCCTGCAGGCCGCGCCCTTGGGCGCGCGGCGCTGCAGGGGCCCCGCGCGGGCGGCCTTGTGCCGCGCGGGCCTGCAGGCCGCGCCCGTGGGCGCGCGGCCCTGCAGGGGCCCCGCGCGGGCGGCCCTGCGCCGCGCGGGCCTGCAGGCCGCGCCCTTGGGCGCGCGGCGCTGCAGGGGCCCCGCGCGGGCGGCCTTGTGCCGCGCGGGCCTGCAGGCCGCGCCCGTGGGCGCGCGGCCCTGCAGGGGCCCCGCGCGGGCGGCCCTGCGCCGCGCGGGCCTGCAGGTCGCGCCCTTGGGCGCGCGGCGCTGCAGGGGCCCCGCGCGGGCGGCCTTGTGCCGCGCGGGCCTGCAGGCCGCGCCCTTGGGCGCGCGGCGCTGCAGGGGCCCCGCGCGGGCGGCCTTGTGCCGCGCGGGCCTGCAGGCCGCGCCCGTGGGCGCGCGGCCCTGCAGGGGCCCCGCGCGGGCGGCCTTGTGCCGCGCGGGCCTGCATGCCGCGCCCGTGGGCGCGCGGCCCTGCAGGGGCCCCGCGCGGGCGGCCTTGTGCCGCACGGGCTTGCTGGGCGCCGCGCGGGCGGCTGGGCCAGCGCCGCGCGGCTGGGTTTTGGGGGCCGTGCAGCTGCGCCGCATTGGCCGCGCAGGCTGCGACTCGGCGACGCGCCGCGGCGTGTGTGCGCGATGGTTTTCCCGCGCGACGTGCGGCATTTCTCGTCGCCGGATGGGTTTCTTTCGCCTTTGTGAGCGCGGTTTTAGCCGCATGTTTTCTGATCCCGGTCCCTCTTCTTATCTCGCAGTTGTGGCATAGTGTTAGCTTCTCACGTGGCCGGTGGCGCGTGTTTTGCCGCGTGGAGCTGCGGGATCGCATCGGGACCTCCGTTTGGCGCACGGTTTTCGCGGATGGATCGCAGGTGGGTTGGTTTCTCCCAATGAACTACGGAATGCCCTTTTATGCTTCCGAATGCAAAGGTATCGTATCCTTACTATCAGGTATTTGCGGAACAGTCGTGCAAGTCGAGGGTTGTCGTTTCCGACTTGGACACGAGTGTTAGTCGCATCGTTAGAGTATACGAGACCAGATGGGTATAAATCACTGGCTGAGTTACCAGATGAGTAGATACCACTGGCGGAGTTACCAGAGGGGTATAAATCACTGGCCGAGTTACCAGATGAGCAGATACCACTGGCGGAGTTACCAGATGGGTATAAATCACTGGCCGAGTTACCAGATGAGTAGATACCACTGGCGGAGTTACCAGAGGGGTATAAATCACTGGTCGAGTTACCAGATGAGCAGATACCACTGGCGGAGTTACCAGATGGGTATAAATCACTGGCTGAGTTACCAGATGAGTAGATACCACTGGCGGAGTTACCAGATGGGTATAAATCACTGGCCGAGTTACCAGATGAGTAGATACCACTGGCAGAGTTACCAGATGGGTATAAATCACTGGCTGAGTTACCAGATGTGTAGATATCACTGGCTGAGTTACCAGATAGATAGTTATGCCCTGGCCGAGTCACCAGGCGGTTACTAGAAGGGATTGTGGTGACCTTCTAGTGTCTTGTAGAGTTCTAGCAGTCCCAGTGCGGGGGCGGAAACTATGGGCGCCTAAGCCTACAGCATGTTCTTGTTTGATAAGGGCTGTAGGGGGCGCAGACGTTCGTAGTTTCCAGGCCTCCCGTGAGAGAGACTGAGAACTTACTTCCAGCATTGCATTGAGACATGTAGCGATAGATTCATTTCCAGTTATCTATCTATCTATCTATCTATCTATCTATCTATCTATTTGTGTTTTTGTCTCCAGCAGACTGAGTGGGTGTACCGTGGGGTTAGCTTTGGTGCCCACTGAGATCTGACTGTTGCAGTAGATCTCACACCCGCTGTGATGACAGGTGTTCCTGAGGCGACCGTTCCAGGTTTGGCTCTTTCGGAGCTTTCTGACCGAGGTTTGCGCGTGGCTGGCTAGCTCCTACCCGAGTCGGTGGTGTCGGTGTAGTGTCTCTTGTACTTTTCAGTTTCCACTTTTGTACTTGTGTTGGGGGTGCTAGTGGACTGGTGTACTTGGACTTTTCACCGCTTAGTGTTTCAGCTTCCTTTCAGCTCTGATACTTGTTAGCTTTAGATCTCTTTTGCAGGTTAGACGCTTCGTCTGTACGGCAGTTTCCGTACAGACGGCGGATCTGTTGGCGAGCCCGGGTCGCAGTTCGACCCCCGGGGCGTGACAGATTAGGTGGTATCAGAGCCTAGGAATATAGGTCGTTGGGGACTTAGAGACCCTAGGCTTTTGGTTGGACAGTGGGAAGACTGTCGTGTGAGACGTGACCTTAGCGAGAGTCTTGTCTGAGGGTGTACCTCCCCCAGACGATTGGGGTGAGTGACCTCGCATGTTATTTCTCTAAAGGTGATTGTGTTGGCTGCAGACAACATAATGCTTTAGAAAGGTTAACATGTTTAGACTTTCGTTTGTTTGGGACGAGAGAGTCTTGGTCCTAATGTTTTTTTTTCTGTTGCAGTGGTTTTTGGATGCTTCAGAGACGCCGTGCAACGGCGAGGGCATGTTTGACCTGGGATGAGGGGCTCGTATAGCGGAAAGCTAAATGGATAGAGCCGAGAAAGGCTTGAGAGATCCAGGCCCTAGCAGTTCTGGTATTTGAGGCGTTACGGCGCCAGGAAGAGAGAGCATGGAGCGAGTGATGCACATGCTTGGACTGAGAGCATCTCCCGGAGTATCGTCAGTAGTACCTCCGGCCGCGACTTTGTCGATTTCTGTTTCGGGATCGCACCATTGATGGTGCGGATGCAGCGAGAGGTTACTGATAGGTTGTGTACCGCATCCAGTTCCATCCCTTGAAGATTTCGGGACCGAGTTGGAGCCGTGAGAGGCCGAGAACTGGAACGCTGTTATGGAAGATTTGTTCGAGGATTTGTTCATCCAGGATAAGCATCAGGGCGCTTGGTTATGTACTTTTCTTTGGGACGCCAAGAGAGCTGGTGGCGTCGGTTTCGTCTTGTTGGACCATCGGGAGCGCAGTTGATGTTCTGGGGTGAGTTTCTGTGACAGTTGAGCGGGGTATCCCTGGACGCCCAGGATGAGGCTTAGAGGTTGGTTGTGTTCGAGTGGGAACCGCCTCAAGATGCCTATCTCTTTGTGCATTTTCGGCGATTGCCGACCGTGGATGCAGTGAGCGTGCATGCTCGATGGTTTGACCGAGGATCAGTGATCCCGTCCGAGGGAGACGGTGAGCGGGGGACCCGCTTCGGAGAGAGAGCTCCGGCATCGCCGATTTTGTGATAGTCGCGTGATTCGAGGTTGCCGTGTTTCCACCCTTTGGATCAGGGGTCTCAGAGGAGACAGAGACCAGGAGGTTCTCGACAGTGCTCGCTTCAGCAGCAGTGCCAGGATGTGAGTTTCCCTGCTGCATGGGCCGCATTCTTCGTCAGGGTTGAGGATCGCGTTTCACCTGGTGTGGCCGTCGGGTTAGAGCTTGCTTAATGCCAACGCCGTGTGTGCGTTTGGTAAAGCGGGGGTACCTTCGTGTGGGCCAGTGTCAGGACTGATGGTTTGGCACGTTTGGATCGATTTTCAGATCACGTGAAGCACGTGGATGAGTGCTGCCTGTCCTGCCAGTGCAACTAGGACCTTGGATTGATCATCGAGATGTTAGTCCTACACCAGAGCTGGGGTGTTGATACGAGGTTGGATAGGAATCGGTCGTCCCAATTTATGCTATCATGGATTGTCGAAAGAGAAGACATTGACCCTCCGTAGACCTGGTCAGGAGGAGTGTATTTTTATAGCATGCGATGAGATATTTGATGCCCTGGCTGAGTTACCAGGAGGTTACCTGCCCTTGGCTGAGTTACCAGGAGGTTACTTGCCCCTGGCCGAGTTACCAGGTGGTTGATGCCCCTGGCCGAGTTACCAGGTAGTTACTTGATTGGGACTGAGATCGAGACAGTCATTGTCGTGGTTTGGTAACCGCGCCAACTTCGACAGCACCTCGTGGAGTATCAACCGTGAGACAGGGAGAGCTGTGAGCGCAGCTGCGAGTTTTGACGGATCGAGAGGTCTCTGAGACCTAGTGCCTCGTCGTGGGAATACGACAGTGAGGATCCAGGCGGTTGTTACACCGTGGTGATGTCACGTTGTGGGTACACAACCGTGTGAGTTCTTGTGAGGTTCGAACTTGATTAGTCTCACCTTGTGCTTGGGCAGATGCCTTCGGGTGATTGATATCTTTATGGAACCTTACAGCCAAGGGCTGTGCCTGGGTACTGATCGGGAACCAGTAGGGCAGTTTGAGCGGTTTGCGTGGTCAAGTGGATTGTCTAATGCCCTACTGATTTGGGAGCTGTGTTTTTTCCTGTTTCACTGGACGGGTTGGTGGTGTTACCGTCGTGGGTTTTTGCTTACCTCCGAAGCGACTTGGAGCTTGAGGGGCTCTTGTGGATGGTGCTACAACTTCTATGGAGGAAGAAGTCGGTTGCCTAGCTTTGAGAGTTGCACTTGGGCATCGAAATTTTTGTGTTTAGGCCTTGCGATTCAGCCGCGTGAGCGACGGGGGACCCAACGAGGTGAGATACCGTTTGGGTCGGGCCTGGACCCATGTTAAAGTCAGAGATCAGAAGCTCTTGGACTAGGCAAGGCCAGTGTAACTTGCGAGAGGCAAAGCTGAGGAAGATACCAGCATTGATCCGGATATTGCCGTGATAGTGAGGTCATGGAATTATTCTTAAATCCTCGAACCTAAAGTACTTGGGCACTCAGGAGGTCGGGTTGAGGTAACGCCGGTGGATAAGTTGCGCAAGTTATATGATTGCTTTATCCCGGCGAAGACTTTTTGTTCGACTACGCCCTGTTTTGGGCGAGCAGTGTAACCCTAGGTTTTGAGTGCCAGGACTGAAAGAAGGTTCTCGAGGTTGTAAGTTTTTCCCCTGTTAAGGGAGGTGATGTATGTTTTATAGACTGGAGCTTTGGTGGCTATGAAGCATCTGAGGAGTTTTGCCTTAAGGAGGCTTGAACTTCGGTCCTTGAGATCTCGAATCAGGGAAACTTCCAGCCTGAGGGTTATTTATAGAAATGAGTTTTGCGAGGTGAGGATCCTCGAGCTGTGATCAGGCTGGATGAGGCCTATTTGAACCCCGAAAGTTTTGTTTTGCTTTCCCTTCCTTGGTGATGGACGAGGACTGCGTTATCCTCATCGACCGATGCGATTCTTGTTGGTGAAACCAAAGAATTTTGCAGTCGAATCATACCTTTGGGGAAGGTTCAGTGTTGTCAGCATGAGGAATGTGAGTGACCACTTGAGAGCCTTGGGCAATCTGAGGATCTTCTATCCCTTTTGTTTTTGATTTACCCTCCTAAGTATGGATTTTGTTGGATTTCGAGGACGAAACCCTTTTTAAGGGGGGGAGAGTGTAGAACACCGGGATTTGGATGACGCACCGACCTTGCAGGATGGTGTGGTGCGGAGGAATTTGCCTTGGATGAGTCCCACTAGTGTTTTCAGAGGAGTTCGGGTTGATTTGGATCCCCGCGGAGGCCTCTGCTTGTTTCGGGCTTTGTACGCGTTAGGTGACTGGTACGGGAAGCTCCGACACCGCTATGGGTTGCAGAAAATTTGGGAAACACTTGGAGCAGGTGTACTTTTGATTTACAGCGAGGTTCGGGAGGTTCCGGACTGACGCGGAGGACCCGGAGGCAAAAAGTGAGTCGGAACTGGCATTTTTGGAGCCGGTATTTGATTTGAGCACCCCGACTCAACGGTCGAGCTTTTTGAGGAGAAAAAGCTGTGGACACGCGTACTTTTGATTTACAGCGAGGTTCGGGAGGTTCCGGACTGACGCGGAGGACCCGGAGGCAAAAAGTGAGTCGGAACTGGCATTTTTTGGAGCCGGTATTTGATTTGAGCACCCCGACTCAACGGTTGAGCTTTTTGAAGAGAAAAAGCTGTGAGCGCGTGTACTTTGGAATTACAGCGGAGCTCGGGAGGTTCCGGGCAGCGGCGGAGAGCCCGAAGACCAAAAGTGAGTTGGAGTTGGGTTTTGGAATTAAATTAATTAAGTTAATTAATTTATATAAAGCTGTTGCTTTATAAAACCCCTCCCCCTCCACCTCTGTAGCAAAGAGAAAAAGGAAAAGAGAAAGAAAGAAAGGAAAGGAAAAGAGAAGAAGGAAGAAGAAGATGGAGGAAATGGAGAGGGCTCTTGGGCGTTTTTCTTCTCCGAGCGTGGACGTGAGCCGAGCGAGGACCGGCGTGCCGCGAGGAGGTTGGTTTATTTTATTTTATTTCTTCCTTTTTCACTCTTTTCTTCTCCCCGGTGGCCGGAGCCGTGCGGCTAGTCGTCCGGCGCGTGGCCGGGAGGGGGCGCTTGGGCGCCGCGCACAGCTGCGCCCTGCTGCCAAAGTGGGTCAGCAGGGCGCCGGGCTGCACAGGGGCGGCATGGTGCCGCGCGGCCCTGCAGGCTGCGCGCTGGGCGCGCGGCACTGCAGGGGTGCCGCGCGGGCATCCCCTGTGCCGCGCGGCCTGGCAGGCCGCGCGGGGCGCGCGGCCCTGCAGGGGTGCCGCGCGGGCATCCCCTGTGCCGCGCGGCCTGGCAGGCCGCGCGGGGCGCGCGGCCCTGCAGGGGTGCCGCGCGGGCGGCCCTGCAGGCCGCGCGCTGGGCGCGCGGCACTGCAGGGGTGCCGCGCGGGCAACCCCTGTGCCGCGCGACCTTGCAGGCCGCGCGCTGTGCGCGCGGCACTGCAAGGTGCCGCGCGGGCCCGCGGGCCGCGCCCGTGGGCGCGCGGCCCTGCGGGGGCCCCGCGCGGGCGGCCCTGCGCCGCGCGGGCCTGCAGGCCGCGCCCTTGGGCGCGCGGCGCTGCAGGGGCCCCGCGCGGGCGGCCTTGTGCCGCGCGGGCCTGCAGGCCGCGCCCGTGGGCGCGCGGCCCTGCGGGGGCCCCGCGCGGGCGGCCCTGCGCCGCGCGGGCCTGCAGGCCGCGCCTTGGGCGCGCGGCGCTGCAGGGGCCCCGCGCGGGCGGCCTTGTGCCGCGCGGGCCTGCAGGCCGCGCCCGTGGGCGCGCGGCCCTGCGGGGGCCCCGCGCGGGCGGCCCTGCGCCGCGCGGGCCTGCAGGCCGCGCCTTGGGCGCGCGGCGCTGCAGGGGCCCCGCGCGGGCGGCCTTGTGCCGCGCGGGCCTGCAGGCCGCGCCCTGGGCGCGCGGCGCTGCAGGGGCCCCGCGGGGGCGGCCTTGTGCCGCGCGGGCCTGCAGGCCGCGCCCGTGGGCGCGCGGCCCTGCAGGGGCCCCGCGCGGGCGGCCCTGCGCCGCGCGGGCCTGCAGGCCGCGCCCTTGGGCGCGCGGCGCTGCAGGGGCCCCGCGCGGGCGGCCTTGTGCCGCGCGGGCCTGCAGGCCGCGCCCGTGGGCGCGCGGCCCTGCAGGGGCCCCGCGCGGGCGGCCCTGCGCCGCGCGGGCCTGCAGGCCGCGCCCTTGGGCGCGCGGCGCTGCAGGGGCCCCGCGCGGGCGGCCTTATGCCGCGCGGGCCTGCAGGCCGCGCCCTTGGGCGCGCGGCGCTGCAGGGGCCCCGCGCGGGCGGCCTTGTGCCGCGCGGGCCTGCAGGCCGCGCCCGTGGGCGCGCGGCCCTGCAGGGGCCCCGCGCGGGCGGCCTTGTGCCGCGCGGGCGTGCATGCCGCGCCCGTGGGCGCGCGGCCCTGCAGGGGCCCCGCGCGGGCGGCCTTGTGCCGCACGGGCTTGCTGGGCGCCGCGCGGGCGGCTGGGCCAGCGCCGCGCGGCTGGGTTTTGGGGGCCGTGCAGCTGCGCCGCATTGGCCGCGCAGGCTGCGACTCGGCGACGCGCCGCGGCGTGTGTGCGCGATGGTTTTCCCGCGCGACGCGCGGCATTTCTCGTCGCCGGATGGGTTTCTTTCGCCTTTGTGAGCGCGGTTTTAGCCGCATGTTTTCTGATCCCGGTCCCTCTTCTTATCTCGCAGTTGTGGCATAGTGTTAGCATCTCACGTGGCCGGTGGCGAGTGTTTTGCCGCGTGGAGCTGCGGGATCGCATCGGGACCTCCGTTTGGCGCACGGTTTTCGCGGATGGATCGCAGGTGGGTTGGTTTCTCCCAATGAACTACGGAATGCCCTTTTATGCTTCCGAATGCAAAGGTATCGTATCCTTACTATCAGGTATTTGCGGAACAGTCGTGCAAGTCGAGGGTTGTCGTTTCCGACTTGGACACGAGTGTTAGTCGCATCGTTAGAGTATACGAGACCAGATGGGTATAAATCACTGGCTGAGTTACCAGATGAGTAGATACCACTGGCGGAGTTACCAGAGGGGTATAAATCACTGGCCGAGTTACCAGATGAGCAGATACCACTGGCGGAGTTACCAGATGGGTATAAATCACTGGCCGAGTTACCAGATGAGTAGATACCACTGGCGGAGTTACCAGAGGGGTATAAATCACTGGTCGAGTTACCAGATGAGCAGATACCACTGGCGGAGTTACCAGATGGGTATAAATCACTGGCTGAGTTACCAGATGAGTAGATACCACTGGCGGAGTTACCAGATGGGTATAAATCACTGGCCGAGTTACCAGATGAGTAGATACCACTGGCAGAGTTACCAGATGGGTATAAATCACTGGCTGAGTTACCAGATGTGTAGATATCACTGGCTGAGTTACCAGATAGATAGTTATGCCCTGGCCGAGTCACCAGGCGGTTACTAGAAGGGATTGTGGTGACCTTCTAGTGTCTTGTAGAGTTCTAGCAGTCCCAGTGCGGGGGCGGAAACTATGGGCGCCTAAGCCTACAGCATGTTCTTGTTTGATAAGGGCTGTAGGGGGCGCAGACGTTCGTAGTTTCCAGGCCTCCCGTGAGAGAGACTGAGAACTTACTTCCAGCATTGCATTGAGACATGTAGCGATAGATTCATTTCCAGTTATCTATCTATCTATCTATCTATCTATCTATCTATCTATTTGTGTTTTTGTCTCCAGCAGACTGAGTGGGTGTACCGTGGGGTTAGCTTTGGTGCCCACTGAGATCTGACTGTTGCAGTAGATCTCACACCCGCTGTGATGACAGGTGTTCCTGAGGCGACCGTTCCAGGTTTGGCTCTTTCGGAGCTTTCTGACCGAGGTTTGCGCGTGGCTGGCTAGCTCCTACCCGAGTCGGTGGTGTCGGTGTAGTGTCTCTTGTACTTTTCAGTTTCCACTTTTGTACTTGTGTTGGGGGTGCTAGTGGACTGGTGTACTTGGACTTTTCACCGCTTAGTGTTTCAGCTTCCTTTCAGCTCTGATACTTGTTAGCTTTAGATCTCTTTTGCAGGTTAGACGCTTCGTCTGTACGGCAGTTTCCGTACAGACGGCGGATCTGTTGGCGAGCCCGGGTCGCAGTTCGACCCCCGGGGCGTGACAAAGGATCACCATCGAAGCCAATATTTCTATCGGCTAAGTTTGCGTCGTGGATTCGACGTAGCACCGTGGATTCGGTATGTTGAAGGCGTTTCGTGGATTCGAAACGTGTGCTCGTGGATTCGAGTGGCGTTTGTGGATTCGAACGTGTGCAGTGGACGTGCAATCGGTGGAGCGCAAGGTCCGAAGAAGTTGGAGGAGGGGTTGAATCCGTGGAGTCGGTAATCACCTTGTTATTCTTCTTTTCTTAGTGGATTGTTATTGCGTGGACGTGCAATCGGTGGAGCGCAAGGTCCGAAGAAGTTGAAGGAGGGGTTGAGTCCGTGGAGTCGGTAATCACCTTGTTATTCTTCTATTCTTAGTGGATTGTTATTGCGTGTTGGTCCCGTAGTTTTTCTCCTGGATTGGAGTTTCCACGTATATCTCGGTGTGCTATTTTTATTTTCCGCATTGGTTTTTATTTTGCACTGAGATTGGTTTTATAAGTATTACACCTATTCACCCCCCCTCTAGTTGTTTGATAGTACCTATTTAGATCCGTGTGGATCCTTAAAATATATAAAAACCTACAAGTGGTATCAGAGCGGATTTTAGGTTTATCTATCATGTCGGGTGGAAGTGGTAATATTTATAGACCTCCTCTTTTTGATGGGACTAATTATGCTTATTGGAAAGTGCGGATGAGAGCTTTTCTCATCGCAATTGATGAGCGGGTATGGCAATCCGTGGAATACGGTTGGGTGCATCCTGTTGAGGAAGTAGAAAATTCTACTACCCCAAAACCTCGCTCTAGATGGTCCCAAGAGGAATTCGAAAGTTCTTCTTACAATGGGAAGGGTATGAACGCTTTATTTAATTCTCTTTCCTCGACTGAGTTCACACGAATTTCCGCGTGTGAAACCGCGAAGGAAATTTGGGATATTCTCAAAATTACACATGAGGGGACTAATCTTGTAAAAATTCAAAAGCTCCAGATGCTTACAAGTCAATTTGACTCTATTCATATGGATGAGCATGAATTGTTTACAGATTATTTCACTAGACTTCAAGATGTGATCAATACTTGTGCTAATTTAGGAGAAAAGATCCCGGAGTCGAGAATTGTAAGAAAGATACTTCGGACTCTTCCGGAACGGTTTAGGGCAAAGGTTACCGCCATTGAAACCGTTAGTCATCCGGATGAGATGAGAGTAGAGGAATTAGTAGGTGCTTTGCAAACTTATGAAATGACTTTTCCTACTAATCAAGTTTCTTCCAAGTCTTCTTCTAAGCTTACAGGTATTGCATTCAAATCAACAAAGGAAGAAGATAGCGAATCAAGTTCCGACGATGAAATCTCTTTTGCCGATTTTGAAGAACAATTGGCGCGGATCGTAAAGAAATTTCGTTGAAAATTTTGGAAGAATCGAACCGATGGATCTTCATCAACGAAACCATCTAAAGGATCATCGGGTTCTAAATCCTCTAACCTCAAAGGCTTTGCAAAACCTTCTAAAGAAAAAGAAAAAGATGATTTCGAAGGAGAAATCCAATTTTATAGATGCAAAGGCTACGGCCATATTTCAACGGATTGTCCTTCTCCGAAATCATATATAAAGAAGGCTTTGCAAGCGAAAACTTGGGACGATTCTACTTCTAATGAATCGACCTAAAGTAAAGAGGAAAAAGTCGTTGCCTTACATGCCTCTCATATTCCCTCTTCTAATGTTTGCTTATCATCTTTAATCACTGACTCTATTCTTTTGATTTTGCATGAAACATCAACATCCGGCGGAGAGTCATCAAGTGAGGGGGAGTCAGACGAAGAAGAACTCGTTGAGGCATATCAACAACTTCTTACTGAATCAAAGAAGATGGCCAAACATATTAAGAAGTTGAGGAAGCAACGACTTGAGATTCAAGACGAGAATCATGCTTTAAAGATCAAACTTCATGATCTCGAGGAGGAACGAGAGCTTTTATTGGATAATAATAAAATCCTCCAAGAAAAGATAAATCAATCGGAAACGATCGTTAATTCCCATATTAACAAGATTGATTTTCTAGAAAAACAGTTTGAGGAAATTCATGTCACCAACCAAGCTTTGACCAAGCAAGTTCATCAACTTAAATCCGACATACAAAGGCTTTCAACCGGTTCCAAGAAATTTGATTGTATATCCGGATTAGGTCAAACAAGCAAGGTTGGTTTGGGATTTAAAAAGAACCAAACTGTGAAGGCTTCAAGTTCCACAACTAAATTGAAAGGAAGAACTTGTCACCAATGTGGACTTGAAGGACACTTGATGAAGTCGTGCCCGAAAAAGAGAAAGAAGAATTCTTCGGCAACTTCATCTACGGAGGGGACTCAACGGAATCAAAAGATACATCAAGTCAATGGAGTTCACTCAACCCACCAAAGGTCCGAGCCACAACATCAATCATTCAAGTGGATCACTGCGAGGCAAAGACCTAAGGTGGATCAACAGTCGAAGCTATCAACTCCCGGTCACAATGAATCAAGACAACCCAAAATTCGACGATTTTGGATTCGGAAAGGTGATATCTTTCCTTGTCTTAAGTTCTAAATAGCTTATGACTGTATGTAATGCTTTGATTGGTTTTTCTTTCATATTTTTCTGAATCTCTGCATTACATGTTTTCAATGCTCTTCGTTTTTATGTTTTATTTTTAAACAAAAGGGTTTTAACGAACAAGTGCATTGAATAAAAAGGGTTTCACCTTCAATCACTCCAATTTAATTTTATATGAATTATCAACTTTACTCCATAATCATAATTCTTGAAGATACTTCATTATAAGAGTTTTTGATAATTATATTCATCAAATTTTAGTAATCATGTGTGATCTTTAGATGATTAATCTATCTCGGTTGTGTGAGTTCTTTGTGATAAACATGAGACAACCGATAGACTAAAATTTGGGATTTAATTCTTTCACATAAGAGATTGTATTTTCTTACAAGGGTAATAAAATGAATTGCATAAGATGTGGAAAGAGTTACATCCGAAAGGAGTGTGAAAACTACCACCACATGTTGGAAAGAGCTGCCACCCCGGTCGTCCGGTTTGTGTGTGAAGCTACCACATGTTTTGGATGCTTGATGATATTTTATGAAATTTTGTTTAGTTGAAGCATTCGGAGATTTAAACTCAAAGTTCTTATTTTGAACAATCTCCTGGTTGGTATAAGGTGGGATAGTTAAAAGATGCTCAAAGAGCCACCCTTAGGTATTTTAGTACATATCTCAATTTAGAAGGGTAAAATTCAAAATTGATGTGATTTGGAAATCTCTGTAAGTCATCTTTGTAAATCCGTTACATCTTGATAGACTTTGGATCTCAAGATTATTTTTGATGACTTGTGTTTGACGTATATAATATGAAAAACGGTTTATAATGTCTTATCTTTATTTTTCATGATTTCGGAGTAAATCTTTTTAATTTTTGTAAAATTAATTGAATTGAATGACATCTATGTGATCTCATATTATTTTCAAGCACTTAAATTGTTTTCTTGATGGAATACAAATCGGTAATTCAAATATTTCAAAATCTGGATTTGTTTCAAGAAATTATTTGACTTTTGTTTTCGAGTACCGGTACGCAATCTGTGTTTTTGTTATATACCGGAACTGAGCTTTTATCTCTCTTTTTCTATGAACTAATGCTGTTAGTGATTTCCTTTTGTCTACTATGTTCACTGTTTGACAATTTGTGACAAAAAGGGGGAGAAGAGAAATGGGGGAGAAGAGATCATCGAGATAGGGGGAGATGATGAAAAAGGAGCCGAAAAACAAAAAGAACCAAAAGGACGAATCAAATGTAGGATTTACATTGAATTTCTAACGACTAACGTTTGATTTTATTTGGAGTTTTGTTTTGCAGGATTTACATCACTTTAAGACTCCAAGTCCTAAGTCATAGAGTTTGTTCTAAGACTGGTTCAAATGTATTTTTGTTTATTGGATCTTTCACGCAAAGAAAGTCAATGTTTTGGTGATGACATTGAGTTTCGTTTTTTTTTTGGTTTAAGATGAGTGTCTTGAGCGTTTTATGTATTTTTGGGTTTTGTCACGAAATTGCTAAAGGGGGAGATTGTTACAGCTTTTTGTGTTGACATATTTCGTAAGTTGAGTCGGAGTCTTGAAGTGATTAAATTGTCAATCAGTAATCGAAGACTTAGAGAAGATTCAACAAGAGCTCAAGTTGACACTCAGTGTTTTGAGTCTTGAAAATTGAAGTAGAAGAATTGTGGATCATATACATCAATCTCAAGGAAAATGTATTCGGAATGATCAGGTACGTTTAACTAAATAATTTTGGTGATCCGAATACATTTGAGTAGTTTAGAAACACTTGGATAAGTTTTCATTGCATAAAAGTCAAAAACTGTTTTTTCAGGAAATCCGTTCAGGACTGGAAATTCTGTTCAGGACTATTCTGTTAATCCAGTCCGGACCGTGGATTCCAGTCCGGACCCAGAACCTTGTTTTTTCAGGAATTGCTGAAAAAAAGATGACAGTCCGGATCAGCCAATCCAGTCCGGACCGTCGTGCGGAAAAAATTCTGTTAAGTCAGTTTTTGATGCTTATCTCTTTCCAAAGGTTTCTAACCTATAAATAGACACTTAGGGTTTCTCAAGAACTACCGATTAATTTATAAAACACTTGAGAGCAACCCTAGAGGCTAGGTTTTTATCGTTCTTCTTTTTAGCCTCTTTTAGGTCAATTCGACGGTTCTTCCAAGATCTATCTTTTGTCGAATTGATCTAGCCTTTGCTTAGAGATTCCTTCTACGGTTCTTCAATGATAATCTAAGCAAAGGATCACCATCGAAGCCAATATTTCTATCGACTAAGTTTGCGTCGTGGATTCGACGTAGCACCGTGGATTCGGTGTGTTGAAGGCATTTCGTGGATTCGAAACGTGTGCTCGTGGATTCGAGTGGCGTTCGTGGATTCGAACGTGTGCAGTGGACGTGCAATCGGTGGAGCGCAAGGTCCGAAGAAGTTGAAGGAGGGGTTGAATTCGTGGAGTCGGTAATCACCTTGTTATTCTTCTTTTCTTAGTGGATTGTTATTGCGTGGACGTGTAATCGGTGGAGCGCAAGGTCCGAAGAAGTTGAAGGAGGGGTTGAGTCCGTGGAGTCGGTAATCACCTTGTTATTCTTCTATTCTTAGTGGATTGTTATTGCGTGTTGGTCCCGTGGTTTTTCTCCTGGATTGGAGTTTCCACGTATATCTCGGTGTGCTATTTTTATTTTCCGCATTGGTTTTTATTTTGCACTGAGATTGGTTTTATAAGTATTACACCTATTCACCCCCCCCTCTAGTTGTTTGATAGTACCTATTTAGATCCGTGTGGATCCTTAAAATATATAAAAACCTACATTTTAATTCTAGTGGATTTCGCCGTGTTATCGGTCCCGTGGTTTTTTACTCCTATGACGGAGTTTCCCACGTAAATCTTGCGTACTTTATTTATTTTCCGCATTGGGTTATTTTTTACGCAACGATTTGGTGTGTTTATTGTTTACACCTATTCACCCCCCTCTAGGTGGTTTTTTCCCTATTCAGATCTATATAATCCATAACCCACAAGTGGTATCAGAGCGGGAATAGGGTTGTAAACAATGGTTGAAGGTGGAAACATCAATAGACCACCGTTCTTCGATGGAACAAACTATGCTTATTGGAAAGTATGCATGGGAGCGTTTTTAATTTCCATCGATGAACGGGTTTGGCAATCAATTGAGTTTGGATGGACAAATCCTACTGAGGTTATTGTCGATGTTGTCACCATCAAACCTAGGTCGAAATGGACTAAGGAAGAAATTGATTATTCTTCTTACAACGGCAAAGGAATTAACGCCATATTTAATGCTTTGTCGCAAACCGAATTCTCTCGCGTCTCGGCATGTGAGACTGCGAAAGAAATCTGGGATGTTCTACAAGTTACACATGAGGGAACAAGTTTAGTGAAGATTCAAAAACTGCAAATGCTTACGAGCAAATTTGACTCAATTTTTATGGCAGAAAATGAATCGTTCACAGATTATTATACACGATTGTAAGATATCGTTAATACATGTGCTAACTTGGGAGAGAAAATTTCAGAATCAAAAGTTGTAAGAAAAATTTTGAGAACTCTTCCGGAAAGATTTCGCCCTAAGGTCGCAGCCATTGAAACAGTAAAACAACCGGACGAAATCAAAGTAGAAGAATTAGTTGGTGCACTTCAAACATATGAAATGACTTTTCCTACTAACTATTCTTCTGGAAAGCCTTCCTTTTCTTCTAAGTCTTCAGGTTTGCATTGAAATCAACAAAGGAAGAAGACGTGAATTCATCCTCCTCAGACGTAGATGAGAATATATCAATGGAGGATTTCGAGAAACAACTTGCACTCTTGACAAGGAAATTTTGCCGAAACTTTCGAAGGAAAAATTCAAGTAAATCCTCATCCTTCGTTAAGTCCAAGAAAGGCAAAGGATCTTCAAGCTTTAAGTCAAGAAAGCAAGAGAGTTCTTCAAAGGACAAGAAGAACTCTGAGGGACAAATTCAATGTTTCAAGTGCCGAGGTTATGGCCACATTTCAACAGAATGTCCCAACAAGAATCCGTCAAAGAAGAAGGCTATGCAAGCCGTCACTTGGGATGACACTTCCACTTCCAATGAGTCATCTTCCAGTGATGAGGACGATAACGCCACAGCATTCCACGCGTCCACAACTTCACCTTACATGTGTTTTTCAGCGACCTCCTCTGGTTCATTGTCCAATACATTGGATGAAAAGAATGCAACGGACGATGAACCGAGCGACTCTGAAGGTGAAGACTTTGCTTTTGCCTACCATAAACTATTAAAGGATTCAAATAAATTGGCAAAGCAAAACAAGAGTTTTGAGAAGAAGATTGCGGGATCTTGAAGAACAATCTAAAGAAGCAACTTCTCTCTCAAACGCTCTTGAAGCGGAAAAGGATAATTTGGTTAAAATCAATGTTTCCCTTCGAGAGAAGAACGAGCATTTCGAGAAGGAGCACATCAAACTGGTGGATAAAGCTAACTACTTCTTGAAGCTCTTCTCCGAGACTCGACAAGAAAAATTGGAGATGACGAAGACCATATTCCAACACAAGGACGATTTGAAGCGATTTTCTTCTGGAAGGAGCAAGTTGGACAAATTGCTTGGTCTCGGTCAAACGAATCGGTTGGGTCTTGGATACACTCGAACCAGCAATGATCCAAGTTCGAGTAAAACGGTTTTTGTGCCCCAGTCGGTTTCTCCTCATTCGACAAAAATCACTGCATCCAACGTGAACAAGCCTACCTCATCTACTTCGGGTTCCCCATGCACTAAGGTATGTTTTCGTTGCGGTTTTGTAGGGCACACAAGACAAAATTGCAAGAATGGAGCGAAGCGATCAAATCAAGCGCCTCTTGCGACAACTACCAACAAGTTCATCCCCCGGAAATCAAAGGAGAATCTTTCAAAGGTAAAGAACCTTGGTAGTACACCTAACAAGACGACGTCATCATGGATTCCAAAGAAAAGTGATCAAGCGAATAAGACGCATTCACCAAGGAAATCAATGTCACAATCATTGCCGACGTATTCCAAAACTTGCAAGGTTTGGGTGCGCAAAGGTGAAGTCTTCCCTTGTCTTGTCATTCATACATCACTCTATGCGTATGACAATTCGTCTTAGTATCTGGATAGTGGTTGCTCACGCCACATGACCGGAGATAAAAACGTTTTTCAAACCCATGAGAAAACCTCCGGAGGACATGTAGTTTTTGGAGATGGACGATCTTCAAAAATTGTTGGCAAAGAAACCATTGCTATTCTAGATGGCCCGGCTTTAAACAATGTTTTGTTTGTTGAAGGCCTTAAGACTAACCTCATAAGCATTAGCCAACTTTGTGATGATGGTTTTTCAGTTAATTTCTCTTCTGTAGAATGTCTTGTAACTGATGTAAATCATTTATTTATTTTGAAAGGGGTTAGGTCACAGAACAATTGCTATGTAGTTCCTGGTAAAACAAGTCAAAATTGTAACCTAGTGTCACTTGATAATGAAACACTTTGGCATGAAAGACTAGGTCACATTAACTTTAAGGAACTATCTAGAATTTTTAACAAAGACATAGTTAGAGGTGTTCCTAAATTGAACTTCAAGGAAAACCTTGTGTGTGGTGGTTGCCAAAAGGGAAAACAAACGAGATCCACTCACAAGAATTTGAACCATGTAGGAACTAAACGCCCATTAGAATTATTGCATATGGATTTAATGGGGCCAACTCGTCAACCTAGTTTGGGTGGAAAATGTTATATTTTTCTTATGGTTGATGATTTCTCTAGATATTCTTGGATAAATTTTTCAAAAGAGAAAGCGGATACTTTTGACTATTTTCATGATATATGTCATCGTATTATGATTGAGAAAAATGAAAAGATTGTCCGTATTCGCAGTGATAGAGGTGGAGAATTCATTAATTCAAAATTCATTGATTTTTGCTCTTCAAATGGCATAAAACATGAATTCTCTGCACCTTATACACCGCAGCAAAACGGTGTAGTCGAGCGCAAAAATAGAGTTGTTCAAGAGATGGCACGTGTTATGCTTCATAGCCGAAAACTTCCTTTAGATTTTTGGGCTGAAGCAATTAACACTGCTATCTAGGTAATCAATCGCATCTATTTTCGCCCGGGTACTTTGAATACCCCATATGAGCTATGGTTTAATAGAAAACCTAGTATCAAGTATTTTCGTATCTTTGGGAGTCGCTGTTACATTTTACGCGATCGAGAAAATCTTGGAAAATTCGACTCTCGAAGTGATGAAGGAATTTTTATGGGTTATTCTACAAATAGTAGAGCATATCGAGTATACAATCTTGAATCAAAAATGATGATTGAATCAATTAATGTTAAAGTAGATGAAGCTTCTCATTTGTCTTCTGATAAATCTACTCTTGCTATGTTTCTTGATGATGAATCTCCTGCTAATGATATTGCATCTTTGCATGATAAATCTTCTGAAAATTTTGATGCATCTCATGGTTCTTCTAGTTCATCTAATGTGCAGGAATCATCACAAATTCCCCCGAGTACTCCGTTACCTCAAACGCTACGAATCTTCAAGGACCATCCGGAATGAAACATCATTGGAGATCCTCAAAATGAGTTAGGACTCGGAGACAATTGGAATGTGGAGTCACATGTTGCGTCTCCATGGTAGAACCAAGGAATATTGATGAAGCTCTTCAGGACGACTATTGGATTGAAGCAATGCAAGAAGAGCTCAATCAATTCGAAAGGAACAAAGTCTGGGAACTAACGAAGCCCCCGAAGCAACAACATATAATCGGTACAAAATGAATTTTCAAGAACAAGAAAAATGAAGAAGGTACCGTTATTCGGAACAAAGCAAGATTAGTTGCTCAGGGCTATTCACAAGTTGAAGGTATAGACTTTGATGAAACTTTTGCTCCGGTAGCCCGTCTCGAGTCAATTCGTATTTTATTTGCTATTGCTTGTCACTTTAAAATAAAACTTTTTCAAATGGACGTTAAGAGCACGTTTTTAAATAGTTTTCTAAATGAAGAAGTTTATGTTGCTCAACCGAAAGGTTTCATTGATCATAAACTTCCAAACCATGTTTTTCGATTGAAAAAGGCTCTTTACGGTCTAAAACAAGCACCGCGAGCATGGTACGAAAGACTGACAAAGCACCTTTTGGAAAAGGGCTATACTCGAGGGGGAGCCGATCGGACACTCTTTGTGAAGCACTTTCAAGATCATTTCATTGTTGCACAAATCTATGTCGATGACATTGTGTTTGGTGCTACAAAGAATAATGATGCTTCAAAATTTGCCGAAACAATGGAAAGCGAATTTAAGATGTCTATGATGGGCGAGTTGACATACTTTCTTGGATTGCAAGTAAAACAAACTGAAGATAGCGTTCATTTATGTCAATCCAAGTATGGAATGGAGTTGGTCAAGAAATTCGGATTAGAGAACTCTAAAGACTTTCCGACTCCTATGGGAACTGGCAATAAGGGACTTGGATGTGATTCTCACGGAGAAAAAGTAGACGAGAAACTCTATCGTAGCATGATTGGAAGTCTACTTTACCTTACGGCTAGTCGCCCGGACATTGCCTTTAGTGTAGGAATTTGCGCGAGATATCAATCTGCACCGAAGGAAATTCACCTAAAAGCGGTGAAACGGATCATCCGGTACGTCAAAGGTACGCTAAATTTCGGAATTTGGTATCCTATGGGCACATCTCTCGACATAATAGGATATTTGGATGTCGATTGGGCTGGATCAGTGGATGATCGAAAGAGCACGAGTGGTGCATACTTTACCTTGGCCATTGTCTTGTTGCATGGCATAGTAAAAAGCAAAACTGTATTGCACTCTCGACTGCCGAAGCGGAATACATTTCAGTGGGAAGTTGTGCAACTCAATTGATTTGGATGAAAAGCGTATTGAGCGACTTCCGAATTTCTGCGACTTCGGTAACAATACTTTGTGACAACACTAGTGCCATTAACATTTCAAAAATCCCGTGTTGCACTCAAGAACAAAACACATTGAACTTAGATATCATTTTCTTAGAGAGCTAGTTGTAAAAACTCGAAATATTTTATTTTAATAAATAGTCAAAAAGTGAATTTTTGACCTGGTTTTGATTTCAAAAGACCTATGTTGATTTATTTAGTCAATTGCCAGGGTGCGAGTTGCACGTTTTACGAGACAAAAAGGCTACTTTCCAATCCGGACATGATCTTGGAAATCCGAGTTGACCGTTGCGATCGTATCGTCGAACTGAGCGAGATTCATATTCAGCACTTTTCGATCTGACGGTCGGATCTTCCCAGAATTCAACTAAGAAGTGGACGAATCTCGCGACCAATGTAACAGTGTCCTCTGCGCACAGTGGACTTAAGTGAGTTACTGTAGATGAACAGTAACCCTGGTTTTCGAAGACCCCGACGAATACAACATTGACTATTTCACTATTCGGAATCCGAATATAGTGATCCAGGTAGTCATTTCGAACGGTTTCGATATTCTGAACGCAATGGCACAGTCAAACAATTCTGTTTGACGACTCTGGAATCTCGAAAGCGCGAAAACTGTATTTTGACACAGTTATTAGGACCGAGATTTTATCGGGCGGTTTCGCGAAATCAGAGATCGCTACTGATAGGTCTCGTCGAGCCGGACGTCATGGCGCGGTCCCATTTTCCATTTCGGCGACCGGATCGCCTGAAAAGCGTGGAAATATGGGAAAAAGTGGCTTTTTACACATAAATCCCTATAAAACCTACCTCGATTTGCGTGCCTGTTTTGGGAGAAGGACCTTTGTGCAAAGGGAAACTACTATGGAGGACCCAACAGCAAATAGGATTGCTTGAAGGGCTAAAATGCAAACTTGCATAATGCTATATATAGCATGTACACCCGAGCTAGGGTTCTCCAAGAAACCCTAAAGCCTCAGCCCATAGCCGCACTCTCAACAACTCCCCTCCTCGGCCGCGCTTCCCGGACCTACCCCGCACCGCCGCCGCCTCGCCGGTCGCCGGAGAAGAAGGGATCAAGATATCTCTCCTCTCGGGTTGGAGAAAGGGGGATCCATGCAGGAGCTTTGATGGTCCCGAACTTCTCTGAGAACCCTCGGCATAGCAAAGCGGAGCCAAGGTGAACCCGAGGTCCCTCGCTGCCGGCGCGCCGCCGCCGGGAAAGCACCTTCTCCTTCTCCATTTCGCGCAAGGTAAGATCTCGGAGCTTTCTTCTTCTTCTTTACGGCTTTTTTGTTTTTTTATGACACCAAGTGCTCCTGACATCGAGGCCACCCTCCGGGACAGGCCCAGCTGCGGCCGCCC
>JAQNDB010003752.1:0-27674 GCA_029204045.2 Tillandsia leiboldiana
TTTCTTTCAAGAACATATCTTTTGTCGAATTGATCTAATCTTTGCTTAGAGATTTCTTCTACGGTTCCTCAATGAGAATCTAAGCAAAGGATCACCATCGAAGTCAATATTCTTATCGACTGAGTTTGCGTCGTGGATTCGACGTGGCCTCGTGGATTCGATGTGCTAAAGGCGTTTCATGGATTCGAAACGTGTGCTCGTGGATTCGAGTGGCGTTCGTGGATTCGAACGTGTGCAGTGGGCGTGCAAAATCGGTGGAGCGCGAGGTCCAAGAAATTGAAGGAGGGGTTAAATCCGTGGAGACGGTAATCACCTTGTTATTCTTCTTTTCTTAGGGATTGTTATTGCGTGGATATCCAACCGGTCAGCGCAAGGTCCGAAGAAGCTGAAGGAGGGGTTTGAGTCCGTGGAGTCGGTAATCACCTTGTTATTCTTCTATTCTTAGTGGATTGTTATTGCGTGTTGGTCCCGTGGTTTTTCTCCTGGATTGGAGTTTCCACGTAAATCTCGGTGTGTTGTTTTTATTTTCCGCATTGGTTTTTATTTTGCACTGAGATTTGGTTTTATAAGTATTACACCTATTCACCCCCCCTCTAGTTGTTTGATAGTACCTATTTAGATCCTTTGGGATTAATAACTCTACAAGTGGTATCAGAGCGGGTTTTAGGTGTATCTATCATGTTGGGTGAAAGTGGTAATATTTATAGACCTCCTCTTTTTGATGGGACTAATTATGCTTATTGGAAAGTGCGGATGAGGGCTTTTCTCATCGCAATTGATGAGCGGGTATGGCAATCCGTGGAATACGGTTGGGTGCATCCTGTTGAGGAAGTAGGAAATTCTACTACCCCAAAACCTCGCTCTAGATGGTCCAAAGAGGAATTTGAAAGATCTTCTTACAATGGGAAAGGTATGAACGCTCTTTTTAACTCTCTTTCCTCGACTGAGTTCACACGAATTTCCGCGTGTGAAACCGCAAAGGAAATTTGGGATATTCTCAAAATTACACATGAGGGTACTAATCTTGTAAAAATTCAAAAGCTCCAGATGCTTACAAGTCAATTTGACTCTATTCATATGGAAGAGCATGAATTGTTTACAGATTATTACACTAGACTTCAAGATGTAATAAATACATGTGCTAATTTAGGAGAAAAGATCCCGGAGTCGAAAATTGTAAGAAAGATACTTCGGACTCTTCCGGAACGGTTTAGGGCAAAGGTTACCGCCATTGAAACCGTTAGTCATCCGGATGAGATGAGTGTAGAGGAATTAGTAGGTGCTTTGCAAACTTATGAAATGACTTTTCCTACTAATCAAGTTTCTTCCAAGTCTTCTTCTAAGCTTACAGGTATTGCATTCAAATCAACAAAGGAAGAAGATAGCGAATCAAGTTCCGACGATGAAATCTCTTTTGCCGATTTTGAAGAACAATTGGCGCGGATCGTAAAGAAATTTCGTCGAAAATTTTGGAAGAATCGAACCGATGGATCTTCATCCATGAAATCTTCTAAAGGATCATCGGGTTCTAAATCCTCTAAACTCAAAAGCTTTGCAAAACCTTCTAAAGAAAAAGAAAAAGATGATTTCGAAGGGGAAATCCAATGCTATCGATGCAAAGGCTACGGCCATTTTTCAATGGATTGTCCTTCTAAGAAATCATATAAAAAGAAGGCTTTGCAAGCGAAAACTTGGGACGATTCTACTTCTAATGAATCGACCTCAAGTATAGAGGAAAAAATCGTTGCTTCTCATGCCTCTCATTTTCCCTCTTCTAATAATTGTTTATCATCTTTAGTCACTGACTCTACTCCTTTGATTTTGTATGAAACATCAACAACCGGCGGAGAGTCATCAAGTGAGGGGGAGTCGGACGAGGAAGAACTCGTTGAGGCATATCAACAACTTCTTGCGGAATCTAAGAAGATGGCCAAACATATCAAGAAGTTGAGAAAGCAACGACTTGAGAATCAAGACGAGAATCATGCTTTAAAGATCAAACTTCATGATCTCGAGGAGGAACGAGAGCTTTTATTGAATAATAATAAAATCCTCCAAGAAAAGATAAATCAATCGGAAACGGTCGTTAATTCCCATATTGACAAGATTGATTTTCTAGAAAAACAGTTTGAGGAGATTCATGTCACCAACCAAGCATTGACCAAACAAGTTCATCAACTTAAATCCGACATACAAAGGATCTCAACCGATTCCAAGAAACTTGAGTGTATGTCCGGTTTAGGTCAAACAAGTAAGGTTGGTTTGGGATTCAAAAAGGACCAAACTGTGCATGCTTCAAGTTCCACAATGAAATTGAAAGGAAGAACTTGTCACTTATGTGGACTTGAAGGACATTTGGTGAGGGATTGCCCGAAAAGGAGAAAGAAAAATCCTTCGGCAACTTCATCTACGGAGCGGACTCAACGGACTCAAAAGACACATCAAGTCAAAAGAGTTCACTCAATCCATCAAAGGTCCGAGCCACATCATCAATCATACAAGTGGATCATTGCAAGGCAAAGACCTAAGGTGGATCAACAGTCAAAGCGGACAACCCCCGGCCACAACGAATCAAGACAACCCAAAATCCAGCGATTTTGGATTCGGAAAGGTGATATCTTTCCTTGTCTTAAGTTCTAAATAGCTTATGACTGTATGTAATGCTTTGATTGGTTTTCCCTTCATATCTTTCTTAATCTTTGCATTACATGTTTTTCAATGCTCTTCGTTTTTATACTTTGTTTTTGAACAAAAGGATTTTTAATGAACAAGTGCATTGAATGAAAAGGGCTTTCACTTTCATTCACTCCAAATTAATTTTATATGGATTATCAACTTTACTTCATAATCATAATCTTGAAGATACTTCATTATAGGAGTTTTTGATATTATAAGCATCAAATTTTAGAAATCATGTGTGATCTTCAGATGCTTAATCTATCTCGGTTGTGTGAGTTCTTTGTGATAAACATGAGACAACCGATTGACTAAAATTTGGGATATAATTCTTTCACGTAAGAGATTGCATTCTTACAAGGGTATTGAAATAATTTGCAAAAGATGTGGAAAGAGTTACATCCGAAAGGAGTGTGAAAACTACCACCACATGCTGGAAAGAGCTGCCACCCCGGTCGTCCGGTTTGTGTGTGAAGCTACCACATGTTATGGATGCTTGATAGTATTTTATGAGAAAATTTTTAGTTGAAGCATTTGGAGATTTATATGCAAAGCTCTTATATTTTGAATAATCTCCTGGTTGGTATAAGGTGGGATAGTTGAAAGATGCTCAAAGAGCCTCCCTTAGGTATTTTAGTGCTTATCTCAAATTTGAAAGGGTAAGAAATCAAATTGATGTCATTTGGAAATCTCTGTAAGTCATCTTTGTACATCCGTTACATCTTGATAGACTTTGGATCTCAAGATTATTTTTGATGACTTGTGTTTGATGAATATAACATGAAAAACGGTTTATAATGTTTTACCTTTATTTTTCATGATTTCGGAGTAAATCTTTTTAATTTTTGTAAAATTAATTGGATTGAATGACATCTATGTGATCTCATATTATTTTCAAGCACTTAAATTGTTTTCTTGATGGAATACAAATCGGTAATTCAATTATTTCAAAATCTGGATTTGTTTCAAGAAATTATTTGATTTTTGCTTTCTGGTACCGGTACGAAATCTGCATTTTTGTTATATACCAGAACTGGGCTTTTATCTCTCTTTCTCCATGAACTAATTTTGTTTGTAATTTCCTTTTGTCTAGTATGTTCACTGTTTGACAATTTGTGACAAAAAAGGGGAGAAGAGAAATGACGGAGATAAGATCATCAAGAGAGGATAAACGAAACGAAAATGGAAAAATGGGGGAGAACGGAAAATGATGATCGTATCACAAAGGGGGAGAACAGAGATGCTCAAGATAGGGGGAGACAAAGAAAAAATTGAAAGAGCAGAAAAACAAAAGAACCAAAAGGAAGACGGATCAAATGTAGGATTGTAATTTCTAACGACTAACGTTTGATTTCGTTTGGAGTTTTGTTTTGCAGGAATTACATCACTTTAAGACTCCAAGTCCTAAGTCATAGAGTATGTTCTAGGACTGTTTGGTTCAAATGTAATTTTGTATTTATTGGATCTTTCACGCAAAGAAAATCAATGTTTTGGTGATAACATTGAATTTCGACTTTTTGGTTTAAGATGAGTGACTTGAGCGCTTTTATGTATTTTTGGGTTTTGTCACGAAATTGCCAAAGGGGGAGATTGTTACGGCATTTTGGTGTTGGCATATTTCGTGAGTCAAGTCAGTGAGTTGAGTCGGAGTCTTAAAGGTATCAAATTGTCAATCAGCAATCAAAGACTTAGAGAAGACTCAACAAGAGCTCAAGTTGACACTCAGTGTCTTGAGTCTTGAAGATTGAAGTTGAAGAATTGTGGATCAGTTACATCAATCTCAAGAAGAAAGTATTCAAGAGGATCAGGTATGTTTAACTAAATAATTGTGGTGATCCGAATACTTTCTTATAGTGTAGAAACACTTGGATGAACTTTTATTTGCATAAAAATCAAAAACTGGACATGGGACTTGTTCAGGATCCGGATCAGATCTTGCAATCCGGATCCCGAAGGGTACTTGTTCATTGGCAATTTCAATCCGGATCCTAGGCCATTCCGATCCGGATCCCGAACATGGGACTTTGCTGAATTGCATGAACGATCCGGATCGGACCTTGCAATCCGGATCCCGAACCCTTGGTTTTCTGGAATCGTCAATCTCGTTACGACGATCCGGATCGCAGTAAATCCGATCCGGATCGCCGTCCTGAAAATTTCCAGATAAGGTATGTTTTTGATTCTTATCTCTTTCCAAAGGTTTCTAAACTATAAATAGACACTTAGGGTTTCTCAAAAACGTGGGAGCTACGGCCGATCTTTTTATAAAACTCTTGAGAGCAACCCTAGAGGCTAGGTTTTCATCGTTCTTCTTTATAGCCTCTTTTAGGTCAATTCGATGGTTCTTTCAAGAACATATCTTTTGTCGAATTGATCTAATCTTTGCTTAGAGATTTCTTCTACGGTTCCTCAATGAGAATCTAAGCAAAGGATCACCATCGAAGTCAATATTCTTATCGACTGAGTTTGCGTCGTGGATTCGACGTGGCATCGTGGATTCGATGTGCTAAAGGCGTTTCGTGGATTCGAAACGTGTGCTCGTGGATTCGAGTGGCGTTCGTGGATTCGAACGTGTGCAGTGGGCGTGCAAAATCGGTGGAGCGCGAGGTCCAAGAAATTGAAGGAGGGGTTAAATCCGTGGAGACGGTAATCACCTTGTTATTCTTCTTTTCTTAGGGATTGTTATTGCGTGGATATCCAACCGGTCAGCGCAAGGTCCGAAGAAGCTGAAGGAGGGGTTTGAGTCCATGGAGTCGGTAATCACCTTGTTATTCTTCTATTCTTAGTGGATTGTTATTGCGTGTTGGCCTTTTTATCTTCCATCGACGAAAGGGTGTGGCATTCAATTGAATCAGGATGGACTAATCCAACTGAACTTATCTCTGATGTTCACACCTTAAAACCTAGGTCGAAATGGACCAAGGAAGAGTTTGAGTTATCTTCTTACAATGGCAAGGGAATTAATGCTATTTTTAATGCCTTATCTCAAACTGAATTCTCTCGCGTCTCGGCATGTGAGACTGCGAAAGAAATCTGGGATGTTCTCCAGGTTACACATGAGGGAACTAACCTCGTGAAGATTCAGAAACTGCAGATGCTTACGAGCAAGTTTGACTCTATCTTGATGGCAGAAAATGAATCTTTCACGGACTACTATACACGATTGCAAGACATCGTAAACTCATGTGCTAATCTGGGAGAGAAGATTCCAGAATTTAAGATTGTAAGAAAAATCTTAAGAACTCTTCCTGAACGATTTCGCCCAAAGGTTACTGCCATTGAAACTATTAAACACCCGGACGAAATACGTGTAGAAGAATTAGTTGGTTCATTACAAACTTATGAAATGACTTTTAATACTAACAATTCTTCTGGAAAAGCATCCACTTCTAAGTCTTCAGGTTATGCGTTGAAAACAACTAAGGAAGAAGACGCGGATACATCCTCCTCGGACGATGACGAGAACCTTTCTATGGAGGAATTTGAGAAGCAGCTCGCTCTCTTGACAAGGAATTTTCGCCGCAACTTTCGAAGGGGTAATTCAAGCAAATCTCCATCCTTCGGAAAGTGGAACAAAGGCAAGGGTACTCCAAGTCACAAGTCAAGAAAGCAGGAGAACTTCTCAAAGGATAAGAAAAGTTCAGAAGGACAACTGCAATGCTTCAAATGTCGAGGCTACGGCCACATTGCAACGGAGTGTCCTAACAAGTATCCGGCAAAGAAGAAGGCGATGCAAGTCGTCACTTGGGATGACAACTCAACGTCAAATGAGTCGTCTTCAAGTGATGAAGAAAAGAGCTCCACGGCATTCCACGCGTCCACATCTTCACCATTCATGTGCTTTATGGCAAGTACGTCTGAATCATTGTCCAACTCCACTGTTGAAAAGAATGCAATGGACAATGAATCGGATGACTCGGAAGGTGAAGAGTTTGCTCTAGCCTACCACAGATCTTTACAGGATTTAAAGAAACCGGCTAAGCAAAACAAGGGGTTGAGAGGGAGATTGCAGGATCTCGAAGAAGAAGTAAAAAGGGTAACTTCTCTCTCGACCGATCTTGAAGTGGAAAGGGATAGTTTGATAAAAGCAAATGTTTCCCTTCAAGAGTCCAATGAGCAGCTCGAGAAGAACTATATAGATATGGTGAACAAAGCAAACTACTTCTTGAAGCTCTATGGCGAGGGCCGACAGGAAAGACGGGAAATGACAGAGACCATTCTCCAACTCAAGGATGACTTACAGCAATTCTCTTTAGGAAGGAGTAAGTTGGATAAACTCCTTGGTCTTGGTCAAACAAATCGGTTCGGCCTCGGGTACACTCAAACTGGAAACAGTCCAAGTTCGAGTGGGACAGTCTTTGTGCCTCAGTCGGTATCTCCTCCTCCGACATCGGAATTCAAGACAAACAACGACAACAAACCTACCTCATCCTCTTCGGAATCGTCAAGCTCAAAGGTATGTTTTCGTTGTAATTTTGCAGGGCACATCGAAAGAAATTGTGAGATTGGAGCTCAAAGAACAAATCAACCACATCTTGCAATTGCTACCAATAAGCTCACTTCCCGGAATTCAAGGAAGGATTTTTCAAAAGGAAAGAACATTGGTAGCACCTCAAACAAGACGATGACAAAAGAAAAAGATCAATCATACAAGACGTCGTCTTCAAGGAGAATCTCTCAACATTTACCAACATACTCCAAAACTCAAAAGGTTTGGGTATGCAAAGGTGAAACCCCTCCTTGTCCTTAATCGTTCTACGATTAAATCTTGTATAGTTTGTGTAGACTATTTTCTTTTCTTCTTTTTCTTTTGGCCAACTCGTCAACCATCCTTGCAAGGTAAATTGTATATTTTTTTTTTTTCTTATTGGTTGATGTTTTCTCTCGGTTTTCTTGGGTAGCATTTCTGAGAGAGAAAGCTGATACGTTTGACTCTTTTCATGAGATTTGCCATCGTATTATGATTGAAAAGAATGAAAAGATCATTCGTGTTAGAAGTGATAGGGGTGGAGAATTCATAAATTCAAAATTCATTGACTTTTGTACTTCAAATGGCATTAAACATGAATTCTCGGCACCCTATACACCTCAGCAGAATGGTGTTGTTGAGCGCAAAAACAGGGTTGTTCAAGAGATGGCGCGTGTGATGCTTCATAGCCGGAAATTACCGCTACATTTTTGGGCTGAAGCTGTGAACACCGCTGTCTATGTCATTAACAGAGTGTATTTGCGCCCAGGAACCTTGAATACACCATATGAGCTGTGGTTTAGTAGAAAACCGGATATCAAGTACTTTCGTATCTTCGGGAGTCGATGTTACATCTTACGTGACCGTGAAAATCTTGGAAAGTTCGACTCTCGAAGTAATGAAGGGATCTTTTTGGGTTATTCTACGAATAGCAGAGCATATCGAGTATTTAACATTGAATCTAAGACGATCGTAGAATCTATAAATGTTAAAGTAGATGAAGCTTCTCATTTTGAATCTGAAAAATCTACCCTCGATATCTCTCTAGATGATGATTCTCCTGCTAGTGCATCTTCTCATAATAATACTTCCAATATTAATGATGCATCTAATGGTTCTTCTAGTTTATCTGATGTGCAGGAATCATCTCGTGTACCTCCGAGTACTCCGTTTCAACAAACGCTACGAATCTCCAAGGATCATCCGGAATCGAACATCATTGGAGATCCACAAGAAGGAGTTAGAACTCGAAGGCAGTTGGTTTGCGGATTTGCTTGCTACGTATCTTTAATCGAACCAAAGACAATAGATGAAGCTCTTCAGGATGACTACTGGATTAAAGCAATGCAGGAAGAGCTCCATCAATTTGAGCGAAACAAAGTCTGGGAATTAACGAAGCCTCCAAAGCAACATAATGTGATAGGTACCAAATGGATCTTCAAGAACAAGAAAGATGAAGATGGTACTATCATCAGGAACAAGGCACGACTAGTTGCTCAAGGCTACTCTCAAGTAGAAGGTATAGACTTTGACGAAACTTTCGCCCCTGTAGCTAGACTCGAGTCCATTCGTATATTGTTTGCTATTGCTTGTCATTTTAAAATCAAATTATTCCAAATGGACGTCAAGAGCGCATTTCTAAATGGGTTTTTAAATGAGGAAGTTTATGTAGCTCAACCGAAAGGTTTTGTAGATCATAAACAACCTAACCATGTTTCTCGTTTGAAAAAGGCTCTTTACGGTCTGAAACAAGCACCGCGAGCATGGTACGAAAGGTTAACAAAGCACCTTTTGGAGAAGGGCTATACTCGAGGGGGAGCTGACAGGACTCTCTTTGTGAAGCATTATCAAAATAATTTCATTGTAGCACAAATCTATGTCGATGACATTGTATTTGGTGCAACAAAAGATAATGATGCTTCTAAATTCGCGGAGACCATGGAAAGCGAATTTGAGATGTCCATGATGGGCGAACTGTCTTATTTTCTTGGATTGCAAATTAAACAAAATGATGAAGGTATTCACTTGAGTCAATCCAAGTATGCACTGGAGTTGGTCAAAAAGTTTGATCTAGAAAATTGTAAAGATTTTCCAACTCCAATGGGAACTAGCCACAAGGGACTTGGAAGTGAATCACATAGTGAGAATGTAGACGAGAAACTGTATAGAAGTATGATTGGAAGTCTACTTTACCTCACGGCTAGTCGCCCGGATATATCCTTTAGTGTTGGGATTTGCGCGAGATATCAATCAGCACCAAAGGAAGTTCACCTGAAAGCGGTGAAACGGATCATCCGGTACATCAAAGGATCAATTAATCTCGGAATTTGGTATCCTATGGGAACAAGTCTGGACATTGTTGGATACTCAGATGCCGATTGGGCAGGATCAGTGGATGATCGGAAAAGCACGAGTGGTGCATGCTTCTATCTTGGCCATTGCCTTGTTGCATGGCACAGTAAAAAGCAGAATTGCATAGCACTCTCGACTGCCGAAGCGGAATACATTTCAGCTGGAAGTTGCTCAACTCAACTCATTTGGATGAAAAGCGTATTGAGTGACTTCCGCATTTCAGCATCTTCGGTAACAATTCTTTGTGACAACACAAGTGCAATTAACATTTCTAAAAACCATGTGTTGCACTCTAGAACAAAACATATTGAACTTAGATATCATTTTCTTAGAGAGCTAGTTGAATCAAATACTCTTCAACTTTCATATATTTCAACTGAAGATCAATTAGCTGACTTTTTAACAAAACCTTTGGATCAAAAACGTTTTATTCATTTGCGAAAAGCAATTGGTATGCTTTCTTTGAAATAAACTTCTTTTTGAAACCTTTGCTTAAAATAGGTTTTGTATTTGTTTTGTTCTATTCAATATCTATGTTTATACATAGGATAGTAATTGAGCATAGATCTTAATTGACTTTAATTGCATCTGTTCACACATTTAGAAATTTATTATGCTTTTGCCATCATAATATTTCTTTGTTGCAATAATCGTTTATGTTAATTAAATCATCTTCTAAAGTGATCAAAGTCAATTTCTCTCTCAATGATCTCTTGGTATAGTCATTATCTTATTTGACTGTTTAGTCGAGTATGAAATCGAGATCAATTTTTGGTTGAATACTTTATATCTTAAATAATTGATAGCCAATTGAGGGGGAGTCAAAGATAATGTAAAATGCTCAAAAGATGTGGAAAGAGTTACATCCCAATGAGGAGTGTGAAAACTACCACCACATGGAGGAAAGAGCTACCACCTCGGTCGTCCGAGTATTGTGTGCAGCTACCACATGTATACCAAGCATGGTTGTTCAAATTTTTGATTAAGTAAAATGCATGTTGAAATACTTGACTCTGTCAAATTTCAAGGTTGGTATAAGGTGGGATTTTAAAGAAAGATGCTCAAAGAGCCACTCTCTTCAACAGATTGTCTAGAAATATTATCTACCATATTTGGGATTTCAAACATCTATTGATCTTTGTATTTCATTTTCTTTACCGAATTGATTATTTGATAAAGGCATTACTCATAAGATCAAGTTAGATGTAATTGAAGGTGTTCAACTTTAAGGGATTTAATTCTTGTAAATTTTCGTTTCATTTTTGGATATTCCTGATAGATTTGGCATAATCTAATTCTTGTTGTGTGAAACGATGCTTTTTGTTTAAAGTTGATACACCTTTGTGCTTACAATCTTTTTCTGGTTTTTCTTGAATTTCTCTGAAATTTTTCTAAAGAAAAAGTTGGGGCCGATCCGGATCGGGCAAGGTGATCCGGATCCCGAACGCAGGTTTTCTCCTGCGGGCTGACGATCCGGATTGGACCTGCCGATCCGGATCCCGAACGCAGTTTTTTTTTTCACTGCGGGTAGCCGATCCGGATCGCAAGCTCGGGAGGATCCGGATCGCGGCTAGGTTTTTATAAAGAACAAAAGGGTTTTGATTTCTTTTACTCCAATCTTTTGTTCAAAAGTTTCCAGAGCGCTTCTCTCTAGATTTCATCCTCCTTGGAAGCTTTCTAACTCAAGTTCTTCAGTTCCAAGTAAGTTTTATTGATCAAAATCTCGGTTTTTCACCGTTTTTCTCTTTTCCTCCTCAAACGTACGAAATTCTTGGATCGATTTTGTTTGTGGATGGTTTTTGATCAAATTTCTTTTGAAATAAGAACTCTGGGTTGTTTAGTTTTGATTATATGCTAGGTTTTTTCCTGATTAACGGATTTTTAGGCTTCGATTTCTAAAATTTCGGTTTTAGGGCATATAATAAGGATTTTCGAAAATCATGCAATTGATCTATCTTTAAAAGTCCTTTTGCAAAACTAATTTGATTCTTAGTCTCTCTACATGATTATGATTGTTTGGGTACAATTTTTTTTCAATTTTTGAAAACTAAGAATTTTTGTGTTCTTGAGTTGGTTTTCACAGGACACCTTCTTAACTCAAGCACTTTGATCATTGTCACTCTCTTGGTTAATCCTGTTACTAGTCACAATGGTGCACAAGAGTACATCTGAAAAAGAGGAACCAGATATTTCAACAGGAGATAAGACAACCGAAGGCAGGGAGGACAGCTCAGAGTACGATACTGAAGAATGGGATGAATTCTTCAAAGATGTTCAACAGAAGATTGATGAGCAAAACAGGAAATTTGTCAAAGGCTAAAGGCTCATGAAATCTGCATCAACAACTAAGCAATATACAAGACGAAAGGATGTCTTAAGAAGTGAAAGTTATCATAGTGGGCCTCTTACTAGAGCTCGCTCACTCTCTGGGGTTCTACAAACTGAATCTCCATGGGTTAAGGGATTGGATGCACCATCTGCTTCTAGACAGCATCCATCACACTCGAAAAGACAGGGTACAGACGCTGTTGTATTGGAATCGCTTCGCCAGGAACAACAAAGACTCTCGGCTGCACAAGAGAGGACATCGAAAGAACTTCAGCGGATTTCCTCTGATCACAAGAAGATCAAGAAGAAGTGTTCAACTATTTCGACAATGCTTAAAGGGATTTTGAGCAAGCTGAGTTGTACCAGCTCAGACTCCTCCGACTGAACTGCACCTTCCTTTCCTTTTGTGCAGGATTACGATTTTAGGATTTAGTTTTATACTTACGTTAGCTTAGTTCTCAGGTTTTACATTTTATTGGAACTTTTTACTCTCCTCACATTTCGTAGTCTTAACTACATTTTGGCTTTGTTTTGTGACAAAAAGGGGGAGAGAGTTAGAGAGAACTTTGAACAATGTTGACTGCATGAAACATCAAGGTAAGTGAAACTGGATGAACATCAAGGTAAGTATGTTGACTGCATGAAACATCAAGGTAAGTGAAACTGGATGAACATCAAGGTAAGTATTACTCCAACTTCCATTCTCAACTTGAGGTTTTTCAGCTGTATGAATGCATGCCTCGACTAACTATTTGCTAACTATTTGGGCATGTAATATAACTAACAAGTTGATGTTCACTAACAAGTTTGTGACACTTGGTTTTTGATTGCATAGAAGATATGTTGGTTCTTAACTCTGATCAATTACGTATCTATATATATTTAAGTTTGTCACAAACATGTTCATGACATTTGGTTTTTACGTGCAAAGAAGATATGTTGGTGTTTTTTAACTATGATCAGTTTACATATCTGAATATAAATGTCATGATAAGTATAAATGAGTTTAAACTTCATCTCTGTTTGTGGTTTTTGAATGATACAAAATTCTTGAGGTATCTAACGATTTCTTTTGTCAAGAATGATTTCTTTTTGCAGAGAGTACAGATGTCTAAGTCTAGAGTCTGTTTTAGGAGTTTAACTCATGTATTGTATTTTGGATCTCCATTGTAAATTTTTGTTGTATGGTGATAGCAACAAAAATATCTTTTTGAATTTTCTTTAGTGGATCTGTGTTTTGTCACGAAACCGCCAAAGGGGGAGATTGTTACGGAATTTGAGTTGGCGTAGTTTCGTGAAAGTTTCAAGTCCTGAACATTGAAGGTGAAGAAAGTTGGATCATTTAACTCAATCTCAAGAAAGAAGAATTCAAAAGGATCAGGTATGTTTAACTAAAGAATTTGTGTGATCCGAATACTTCTTGTAGTGTAGAAACACTTGGAAGAATCTTTCATTGCATAAAAATCAAAAACTGGACTTGGGACATGTTCAGGATCCGGATCAGGCTGTTCGATCCGGATCCCGAAGGTGGTTCGTTCATACATCGTCGCAATCCGGATCGTAGTCTCTTGATCCGGATCCCGAACGTTGAGTTTACCATCTACCTTGAACGATCCGGATCTTGCTTCGCAATCCGGATCCCGAACGTTGATGTTTGGTGAACTGTATGAACGATCCGGATCGTAGTCACATGATCCGGATCCCGAACCTTCGTTTTTCTGGAATTGGCTGTTTCGTTATGACGATCCGGATCTCAGTTATCACGATCCGGATCGCCGTCCGTAAAATTCCAGAAATGGCAGGTTTTTGATTCTTATCTCCTTCCTAGGGTTTCTAACCTATAAATAGACCCTATGTCTTTCTTTCTAGGGTCAATCCACATAGCCGTCATTTTCATATATCATCTTATACGGCTATAGATCCACATATAGAGAAGAAAAGAAATCATTAGAGAATACTCTATGTTTCTTCATCTATATTGATTAGTTTGATTCTAGGTTTTTATACTCACATCTTGTGATGATCCGGAATTCTACAGGGCTTTTACTGTGTAACCGGCAGCTTCTGGAGGCCTACGGGGCATGTCGGCGGTGTTCGTGCGCCAATTTGGACACAAGTGATTGACTCCGGGCTTAAAGTGGATCACGTGGGTAATCAGGGAACCCCGTCGGATGTTTATAGGTGTTTTCGCGCAAATCGGATATCAGATTTGGACTCGGCACGAAATTCGGATTGAAAATGCCTTTTCGGGAGCCTCCGGCGATTTATTGGATGGGAATTTGGCGAAGCGGACGTCAAATTCGGGTTCAGCACGCGAAAACGGTCAAGATGGACTATCTGCTGGATTTTTCTGAGCTTCGGGTACTGTTCACCGCCGGAACAGTAACTCCGGCGATCGCCGGCGGCGGCGGCGGCGGCGGGCAGCGTCGGCGGGCGGCGGCGCGGCCCCGGGCAGGCGGAACGGCGGCGGCACAGGGCGCGGGCAGCGCGCGGGCGCGCGGGCAGGCGCGCGGTCCACGCGGCCGTCGTGCACCAAGGCGGGGGCACGTGGCACCACCCCATAGGCCGGCTCACAGCTCACGGTCTACGGAGCATGATGGTTGGGTTTTGGTTCACGGTGCACCGGAGTGGACACGTGGCAGGTTACCATTGGTTCGGCTTACGGAGGCTCGTGCACCGGGTGCAGCGGTCATTGGCAGGGACACGTGGCGCTTCCCTATTGGCTGGTCAACTGTGCGGGCAGGAGGGGCAGCTGGCGCGGGCAGGCGCGCAGGCGCGACGGTACTGTTGTCGGGGACGCGTGTCGACTCCCGGGGTTGGCCGCGTGGCGCAGCGGGAGTGGAGGATTTGGGCTGTCGCCTGTTCGGGCGACACGTGGCGGGCGCTGAGGCGGGTCGGACGGACCGCGGATCCCGTCCGACGGCGCGCCTTGGGCCGGGCCGCACTGTGCGCGCCCGAAAGTCTTGGGCCGGGCCGCACTGTGCGCGCCCGGAAACTTCCGGGCGCCCGAAAATTGGGACCCGGATGGCATTTTGCTATTTGTTTGGGAGGCCTATTTAAACAGCCCGAGCTCCTTTCTTCTCACTTTTTCCACCATTTCCGAGCCTCCTCTCACCAAGGTGTCTTCAGCAAAGTTGTTCCCCTTCGAGTTCTACATCTTCTGGAGGATTTTCAAGATTTGTGGGGGCACACACTCCGAGGTTTGGATTCTACGGCGCGGCGCGACGCTCGTTCCCTTGTGATTCCCTTCGTCGCATTTCAGTGCACGGACTCTCCCGAGCTACCCCGGCACTCTTTTTCAGCGATTCTTGCGCCATCGTCTTCACGACAGGTAGGGCTACGTTTTCCGTTTTTGCTGGTTTTTCCCATCCCGAGGTTTTCATGGGTTTTCCGGATCATCTTGTGACCTCTTTTTGCGGTGATGGAGTTTTGGACAGCGGTTCGGTATTTCGGCGATATCTCCGCAACCAGACATCGGATTGAGGTGATTCAAAAGGCAATTTGCATCTACGCATCGCAAGGAGTCTCTCTGAATTTTCTTGGATTTTCTGGAATTTTCCCCGAAGGTGAGAAACCCCTTTTTACAGAACTTTGTAGCACAGTTTTGGGTGGAAGTATTGTTCGGGGTAGTTCTCTTGTCGATTTTGGATCTCAGCGTAGAAAACTCGTGTGGGAACGTGCAGGTACTCGTTTCGACCGGTTCGTCGTGAGGATCGTGATGGTATTTTTCCTGGAATTTCTCGAGCAGATCTCGCAGGTGAAAAAGGCAAAACTGTGGACTGATTGTATTTGGGACAGATTTTGGTGTGAGCATGGTGGATTAATTGTGCTTGTTCTTTTGGGGTATTTTTGTGCAGCACCGTGGTGATCGTTGAGACCGGGCGCGGACTTCGCTGTTGGGATCAGGGTTTAGCGCTCGAGGTGGGTGGTTGCTTTACTCCTCTTTTCTGATATACCCACTAGGAATATTAGAGTGATCCCCTTTATTGGACATGTTGAATGGTCACCTAATGGACATGCATGCTTAACTAGATAATTGTGAGCCTATCATATGGAAAACATTATATTGGAAACTTGACATGTTGGAACTTATACATGCTTCATGGACATCGTTTTAGCATTTAACCTTGCATAAGGGGGGGATGTACTTTCATATTGTGATATTGTGAGGCGTCTTGTGGGAGGGTACCACTTGAGGATTTTTGGACAGGCATAGGTGGATGATTCATGTGAGGGTGATTAGCAGGTTATGGACATGTGCGGTTGGATTATGATTTAGCATGATGATTTGTGATGATCCGGAATTCTACAGGGCTTTTACTGTGTAACCGGCAGCTTCTGGAGGCCTACGGGGCATGTCGGCGGTGTTCGTGCGCCAATTTGGACACAAGTGATTGACTCCGGGCTTAAAGTGGATCACGTGGGTAATCAGGGAACCCCGTCGGATGTTTATAGGTGTTCTCGCGCAAATCGGATATCAGATTTGGACTCGGCACGAAATTCGGATTGAAAATGCCTTTTCGGGAGCCTCCGGCGATTTATTGGATGGGAATTTGGCGAAGCGGACGTCAAATTCGGGTTCAGCGCGCGAAAACGGTCAAGATGGACTATCTGCTGGATTTTTCTGAGCTTCGGGTACTGTTCACCGCCGGAACAGTAACTCCGGCGATCGCCGGCGGCGGCGGCGGCGGCGGGCAGCGTCGGCGGGCGGCGGCGCGGCCTCGGGCAGGCGGAACGGCGGCGGCACAGGGCGCGGGTAGCGCGCGGGCGCGCGGGCAGGCGCGCGGTCCACGCGGCCGTCGTGCACCAAGGCGGGGGCACGTGGCACCACCCCATAGGCCGGCTCACAGCTCACGGTCTACGGAGCATGATGGTTGGGTTTTGGTTCACGGTGCACCGGAGTGGACACGTGGCAGGTTACCATTGGTTCGGCTTACGGAGGCTCGTGCACCGGGTGCAGCGGTCAGTAGCAGGGACACGTGGCGCTTCCCTATTGGCTGGTCAACTGTGCGGGCAGGAGGGGCAGCTGGCGCGGGCAGGCGCGCAGGCGCGACGGTACTGTTGTCGGGGACGCGTGTCGACTCCCGGGGTTGGCCGCGTGGCGCTGCAGGAGTGGAGGATTTGGGCTGTCGCCTGTTCGGGCGACACGTGGCGGGCGCTGAGGCGGGTCGGACGGACCGCGGATCCCGTCCGACGGCGCGCCTTGGGCCGGGCCGCACTGTGCGCGCCCGAAAGTCTTGGGCCGGGCCGCACTGTGCGCGCCCGGAAACTTCCGGGCGCCCGAAAATGGGGACCCGGATGGCATTTTGCTATTTGTTTGGGAGGCCTATTTAAACAGCCCGAGCTCCTTTCTTCTCACTTTTTCCACCATTTCCGAGCCTCCTCTCACCAAGGTGTCTTCAGCAAAGTTGTTCCCCTTCGAGTTCTACATCTTCTGGAGGATTTCCAAGATTTGTGGTGGCACACACTCCGAGGTTTGGATTTTACGGCGCGGCGCGACGCTCGTTCCCTTGTGATTCCCTTCGTCGCATTTCAGTGCACGGACTCTCCCGAGCTACCCCGGCACTCTTTTTCAGCGATTCTTGCGCCATCGTCTTCACGACAGGTAGGGCTACGTTTTCCATGTTTGCTGGTTTTTCCCATCCCGAGGTTTTCATGAGTTTTTCGGATCATCTTGTGACCTCATTTTGCTGTGATGGAGTTTTGGACAGCGGTTCGGTATTTCGGCGATATCTCCGCAACCAGACATCGGATTGAGGTGATTCAAAAGGCAATTTGCATCTACGCATCGCAAGGAGTCTCTCTGAATTTTCTTGGATTTTCTGGAATTTTCCCCGAAGGTGAGAAACCCCTTTTTACAGAACTTTGTAGCACAGTTTTGGGTGGAAGTATTGTTCGGGGTAGTTCTCTTGTCGATTTTGGATCTCAGCGTAGAAAACTCGTGTGGGAACGTGCAGGTACTCGTTTCGACCGGTTCGTCGCGAGGATCGTGACGGTATTTTTCCTGGAATTTCTCGAGCAGATCTCGCAGGTGAAAAAAGGCAAAACTGTGGACTGATTATATTTGGGACAGATTTTGGTGTGAGCATGGTGGATTAATTGTGCTTGTTCTTTTGGGGTATTTTTGTGCAGCACCGTGGTGATCGTTGAGACCGGGCGCGGACTTCGCTGTTGGGATCGGGGTTTAGCGCTCGAGGTGGGTGGTTGCTTTACTCCTCTTTTCTGATATACCCACTAGGAATATTAGAGTGATCCCTTTTATTGGACATGTTGAATGGTCACCTAATGGACATGCATGCTTAACTAGATAATTGTGAGCCTATCATATGGAAAACATTATATTGGAAACTTGACATGTTGGAACTTATACATGCTTCATGGACATCGTTTTAGCATTTAACCTTGCATAAGGGGGGGATGTACTTTCATATTGTGATATTGTGAGGCGTCTTGTGGGAGGGTACCACTTGAGGATTTTTGGACAGGCATAGGTGGATGATTCATGTGAGGGTGATTAGCAGGTTATGGACATGTGCGGTTGGATTATGATTTAGCATGATGATTACACCCAGGTGGAGTTATTACTTGATACACATGATGAACCACTAGTTGTCACTCCCCTTCTTTCTTCCATGAGGAGATAGGCTTGATTTCAGGGATATCTAGTTAGACCATTTCTGGTCGCTACACTATATGTTGGGACTGCCTTGGGAGGAACCCTATTGTCTCTTCTTCCCCCTATTCCTTAGGCAGGCGGCTATTTGTTGCTCGGGTTTGAGCAGGGATCGGCATAGTGTAGCCGGGGCTTGAATTTTAGCTTTTGGGGTATTGCGGCTATTGCGGATAGTAGGTGGTTGACCGGATGTCGGACCTGGGTCAGGATTGTCATTATGGGTGTGGTTGTTAACCCTCCATCTTTTGATTACCCGCTAGGCATTTGAGTAGCTTCTTTGATTAAAAGGATAAATGCACTTTATGTGTGGCAATGGCAGGCTTATTGTGATTAAACAGATATTGTTAGAACTTGCTTGATTGGGGATTATGATTGTAGGACAGTAACATCATGTTAAAAGGTAAGGCTAATCAATAATTGTGGGCTTTGGGTATGTGGCATAGGCAGGCACATGCTATCTCATATTTACTATTCTCATACTGTTCTATACATGCTCTAACATTATAAAGGTTATCGACATCTGTTTATTTTTATATCATCTTGGGACATTTGCATGCTTGTATGGTCACCTAGTTAGGCCACCTTTTTCTGCTACACTATCATGCTGGAATTGACTTAGGAGAAACCATGCTTTTCTCTTCTTTTATTTATATTCGGGGGATAGTGCGCTCGGGTTCGAGCAGGGACTGGGATAGTGTAGTCAGACAGTTGTGGGCTTTGGGACAGGCAGGCTGTGAGGGCCGGGCATTGCGGCAACCGCGGATCTTTGGCGGTTGACCGGACAGTGGTTATTGCATCAGATTGGGATAGAGGATTTGGATTTCTTTTAGTGGATGGGTTTTCCACCGTGATCAGAGTCATGATCCAGTCCTGCTGATTTGGTACTTGTTACCCAGGCATTATACTCGTGTGGGTCGCTCCCCTCGAGTGCCACTCCGGAGTGTGCGTTTTTACAGGCTTCGAGTCTTCGAGACTCCCTTTTCCTATCGGTGTTATGCGTAGGCGGGCATACCCGATTTGGCAGGCAGAGCAGGCAGTACCAGTGCTTACTGGTGTATCGATTGGGTCTAGACAGGCAGGCGTTGACATTCTGATGCATACATTCAGCTATTCTTTTAGCTCAGTTTTTAGAGGCATTCTAGTGGTAGCTTTTCATCAGGAGTCATACTCATTGCATACCACCTTTATTCCTTTTGCCTCTGGTAGACCTAGTGGGCGTGTCAGAGTTGAGGTTTTACCCACTAGGGGAGGCTACTGGTTTACTAGTAGTCTCACCCCCATTCTTCTTTCCTCTTTTGCTTCTCCCTTGTTTTGCAGTGTTTTATGCGGGTGCTACTGGGCTTACAGTGGCGGGTCGAGGAGAGAGGACGGCCGAGTAGATAGATCTCGAGGCAGGATGAGCATGTTAGCTGGATTGTTGGTGTACCCATGTTTCCTCAGACGGTAGTACCTTTACTTTGGGACTGGCTTTTGCCAGCAGGTTGTATTTATTTTGGTGAGCTGGGAGAGACAGATGTATCATTTATACAGATGTATTGTATTTTATTTCCAGCTTCAGTCTGAGATGTATTAGTTTTAGTTCAGCTCTGTTTTATTGCTCTTTTATTTTATCTCTTTTATCTGAGCAGGTTACTGGCGCTTCGTGTACACGGAAAATACCGTGTGCACGGCGGATCTGTGGACGGGTCCGGGTTCTGGTTTACACCCGGGGCGTGACAGATTAAGTTGGTATCAGAGCTTAGGGATAGGTCGGTTGGGACTTAGGAAACCCTAGGCTTTTAGCAGACCCTAGGATGATAGGACGCGAGAGACGCGACACCTTGCGAAAGTCGGCGATTTATTTGTTTTACTCTTCCTGTGAGTGAAGAGGGATCGACATACTCTATTTCTGGGGGACAGTATGTTGGCTGCAGACAACATAAGGTTACAGAAATAGAAGGATGTCTTTGACTTTCGCTAGATTGGGTCGAGTGTTTGGGGTGTGCTGATTTGCGGTTTGTCGTGGCGAGCGGTGTCTCCCCGACGTTGGGCCTTGACCCGGGCGCACCTTGGTGCGGCAGTTGGGTCTGAGCTAGTTGTTTCAGGCCGGATACCGGATTAGAGTCAGAGGACTCGGGACCCTGATGACAGGATTGTCAGAGGCTTATCAGCGGCAGAGTGAGCGGGCATCTGGTTTTGAGTGACACAGTTGTCGGAGCAGCGGGCAGCTCGACAGTGCTTCTTTCTGAGACCACCCGGTTGCAGTATCCTCAGGGGCGGGGATTTTTGTAGTACTGAGGGAGTGAGTAGCCCTCCGTGCCAATGGTTAGTGCCGAGGCGCCGAGGCAGGGTGGATTGTTGACAGCGGATGAGCTATGGGACACCATTGATCAGTTAAGCCAGTTTTGGCAGATAAACCACCCCGATTCATAGGATTAAGTTTGGAGCCTCTTGGGGTAGAATCGTGGTTGGTGGTGATGGAAAGACTGCTTGAGAGCCTCTTGGTGTCAAAAGGATTTACGCAGTTACTGAACTACGCGCTCTATGATTTAGGGGACAAGGCGCATAGGATATGCTTGACTGTGAGTGGATTGCGCCAGGATGCCCTTCCGTGTATTCGGACCCTCTTTTGCAGGTTTTAGATTTTGGGGTGCTTTGATAGTGGAGGCATTGGGTATGGCGCGTAGCATTGCAGTTCCGTTGGATAGGGGTCTGCCGCCAGAGGCGAGTTCTGGATAGAGGCGCTTGGCGCTAGGTATTGGTGGACAGGTCGGCCGGCAGGGACATTTTCGTTTCCCTTCCAGGATGGTGGATATCCTTTTGGATGGATTATGTAAAGCTTACCCCAGGGGGATGTTACCCTTGGTGATCGATAACATGCATGTTTGGGGTACAACATATGTGATTGAGGGGTGAGCTTAGTAAGGGTAATTGTATAAGGAATTGCATGAATTGATGGTGCTTTGTCGTATGACGATGATATCCAGGTGGATTTCTGAGACGTCAGAGGTTGGGTGGACCCCGATGACAGCATCAGCCCATTTTTTCAGAGTGGTGCAGCGGTAGCGTGGATTGGCTGTCTGCGAGAGACCACATTCGTCGCCTCAGTGTGAGCAGGGACAGGGGTCGAGCTCCCTTTGTGATTGGTCTAGATATGTTTGGCAGGCTGAGCGACGACCACTTGCATCGAGAGGATGAATTTGTGCCGCCCGGTTGGAGGGCGCCACGGTAGTGGATCGAGTGTCGCCGGTGTGATTTCATCACAGCAGTCAGAGTTAGAGCATGTTGCAGTCCGGCATGGGCTAGAGGCAGAGTTGTTGCCCCGTGCACTAGAGGTACAGGTTACTGTTGGTTTTGTGCAGGTGGGGAAGGCTTGTGGATCATATCCAGTGCAGTAGAGGCCGTAAGTTATGCCGGCAGACTTATTGGTATTTGTGGCCGTTCGGTGTTTAGACCCAGTGCTTAGGACTGGTTGGCATAGTGCCACTGGATGTTTCACTGCTGAGAGAAAGGACCTTGTTTTCTGCGAGGCAGACAATAGAAGGCTTGTTTGTTGCGACTGTTTGGGTACTCAGGTTACAGCGATAGTGTGAGAGGTGCTTACGGCGGCACCGGGACGTAAGGATATTCTTGTTGCCGTGAGATCCCGGGTGTGATTCCACCTGAGCCGATGATGATGCCGCCGGTTAGGGAGATTGTGATTTCGATTGACGTGGTTCTGGGAACTGCGCCTACCTCGATAGCACCTCGTTAAATATCATTTGTAGAGCTGTGAGAGTTGTGGGCATAGGTGCGTGGACCTGATGGATAGAGGGTTTGTTGGACCTAGTGCCGCGTCGTTGATACACGACTGTGAGAGTTCTTTGTGAGTGGAGCCCAGGCAGGTCCGGGTATTATTTAGGACCTTTTGGATGGAGTTATACTCCGGCAGATGTTCGATTATGATGCCTGCATCAATTTGGAACTACAGCTGAGTATCTCGCCAAGATGACGTTCAGGACACGCTAGGGGCATTATGAGTACAGTGAGGCCAATGGAATGACTAATGCCTTATTGCCTTTAAGATTGAGGAATTCTGTGTTCCAGTTGGGCTTGGACGGATTGATAGCGGCATTTTTCAGGGATATCTTGGCTTTTACCCCTCCCTGAGTGATTTAGAGCTTGTGAAGCATTTATAGATGCTGTGGCAAGGTCTGTGAGGATAAGGTTTTATGCTAAATGGTTTTGGTACAAGTTTCATCTTTAAGAGCACATCTTCCTGGATTACGTATTTAGCCGCGGGGGCGGCGGTGGAAGTCCAGTCAAAATAGATGCTATTTGAGATGGGCCGAGATCGGCAGTTACTACTGAGGTGAGGAGCTTTTGGACCGGATGGTGCCAGCAGAATTTGACGAGCGGATGGTAAGATTGGTATCAGTGACGATTTTAGTTGGTCAACGGAGGAAGATGGACTTGCGAGTTATAGTGATGCCTCCCATAGTGGCTATGGAGCTACCATTGGATTTTGAGGAGCATCCAGGATCACCCGACCGGGCCACTGTGGTGGCGGATACCTAAAGCAGAAGAGCTAAATTGGGAGTTGAGTTTGATGGTCCCATAGCTGGCGCTGTGTGGGACCATGGTGGTATACTGGGCTTGAGATTGTGTCCCAGGGGATCCCTTTTGAGGATAGGCTGCGGCTGAGCAATCTACTCGTGTGGTCTGGTTTTGACAGTGACCGAGTGAGAACCCCTGCTTGTTAGGGCCCCTTTTCCTGGGCGGGTGCTTGTGTGATGTGTTTCGGGTTGCCCTGGTTGAGTCGGCTCTAGAGGGTGATTTTAGTGCGTGTTGCACTGGCTGTTCGTTCTTTTCCCCCAGGCTTTTGATGGAGTCCCTGAGGTTTTTCTGCGTCTTCGCTCAGGAGTGTTGTGTTTTGAACTCCTCGCCCGTGATTGACTCACTTCTTTGGAGCCCTGCGAGAGTTTGGAGTACGAGGGACGCTCGTTGCGAATTCCGGCTCGTGAGATGAGGGAATTGCGCGATCGGGCTATGCGTACTGGTTGTTGCTGTTAGTGTTGCTGAGGAGTAATCACGGGGAGTGATAGGCGACTTGAGAGCGGGAGACGGCGGGTGTTGAGTACTTACCCCTGGTTTCTGAGACTCGTTGAGAGTTGCTTTAGTTTCGAGGACGAAACTTTCTTTTAGTGGGGGAGGATGTGATAATCCGGAATTCTACAGGGCTTTTACTGTGTAACCGGCAGCTTCTGGAGGCCTACGGGGCATGTCGGCGGTGTTCGTGCGCCAATTTGGACACAAGTGATTGACTCCGGGCTTAAAGTGGATCACGTGGGTAATCAGGGAACCCCGTCGGATGTTTATAGGTGTTCTCGCGCAAATCGGATATCAGATTTGGACTCGGCACGAAATTCGGATTGAAATGCCTTTTCGGGAGCCTCCGGCGATTTATTGGATGGGAATTTGGCGAAGCGGACGTCAAATTCGGGTTCAGCGCGCGAAAACGGTCAAGATGGACTATCTGCTGGATTTTTCTGAGCTTCGGGTACTGTTCACCGCCGGAACAGTAACTCCGGCGATCGCCGGCGGCGGCGCGGCGGCGGGCAGCGTCGGCGGGCGGCGGCGCGGCCTCGGGCAGGCGGAACGGCGGCGGCACAGGGCGCGGGCAGCGCGCGGGCGCGCGGGCAGGCGCGCGGTCCACGCGACCGTCGTGCACCAAGGCGGGGGCACGTGGCACCACCCCATAGGCCGGCTCACAGCTCACGGTCTACGGAGCATGATGGTTGGGTTTTGGTTCACGGTGCACCGGAGTGGACACGTGGCAGGTTACCATTGGTTCGGCTTACGGAGGCTCGTGCACCGGGTGCAGCGGTCAGTAGCAGGGACACGTGGCGCTTCCCTATTGGCTGGTCAACTGTGCGGGCAGGAGGGGCAGCTGGCGCGGGCAGGCGCGCAGGCGCGACGGTACTGTTGTCGGGGACGCGTGTCCGACTCCCGGGGTTGGCCGCGTGGCGCAGGCAGGAGTGGAGGATTTGGGCTGTCGCCTGTTCGGGCGACACGTGGCGGGGCGCTGAGGCGGGTCGGACGGACCGCGGATCCCGTCCGACGGCGCGCCTTGGGCCGGGCCGCACTGTGCGCGCCCGAAAGTCTTGGGCCGGGCCGCACTGTGCGCGCCCGGAAACTTCCGGGCGCCCGAAAATGGGGACCCGGATGGCATTTTGCTATTTGTTTGGGAGGCCTATTTAACAGCCGAGCTCCTTTCTTCTCACTTTTTCCACCATTTCGAGCCTCCTCTCACCAAGGTGTCTTCAGCAAAGTTGTTCCCCTTCGAGTTCTACATCTTCTGGAGGATTTCCAAGATTTGTGGTGGCACACACTCCGAGGTTTGGATTTTACGGGCGCGGCGAGACGCTCGTTCCCTTGTGATTCCCTTCGTCGCATTTCAGTGCACGGACTCTCCCGAGCTACCCCGGCACTCTTTTTCAGCGATTCTTGCGCCATCGTCTTCACGACAGGTAGGGATACGTTTTCCGTGTTTGCTGGTTTTTCCCATCCCGAGGTTTTCATGGGTTTTTCGGATCATCTTGTGACCTCATTTGCTGTGATGGAGTTTTGGACAGCGGTTCGGTATTTCGGCGATATCTCCGCAACCAGACATCGGATTGAGGTGATTCAAAAGGCAATTTGCATCTACGCATCGCAAGGAGTCTCTCTGAATTTTCTTGGATTTCTGGAATTTTCCCCGAAGGTGAGAAACCCCTTTTTACAGAACTTTGTAGCACAGTTTTGGGTGGAAGTATTGTTCGGGGTAGTTCTCTTGTCGATTTTGGATCTCAGCGTAGAAAACTCGTGTGGGAACGTGCAGGTACTCGTTTCGACCGGTTCGTCGCGAGGATCGTGACGGTATTTTTCCTGGAATTTCTCGAGCAGATCTCGCAGGTGAAAAAAGGCAAAACTGTGGACTGATTGTATTTGGGACAGATTTTGGTGTGAGCATGGTGGATTAATTGTGCTTGTTCTTTTGGGGTATTTTTGTGCAGCACCGTGGTGATCGTTGAGACCGGGCGCGGACTTCGCTGTTGGGATCGGGGTTTAGCGCTCGAGGTGGGTGGTTGCTTTACTCCTCTTTTCTGATATACCCACTAGGAATATTAGAGTGATCCCCTTTATTGGACATGTTGAATGGTCACCTAATGGACATGCATGCTTAACTAGATAATTGTGAGCCTATCATATGGAAAACATTATATTGGAAACTTGACATGTTGGAACTTATACATGCTTCATGGACATCGTTTAGCATTTAACCTTGCATAAGGGGGGGATGTACTTCATATTGTGATATTGTGAGGCGTCTTGTGGGAGGGTACCACTTGAGGATTTTTGGACAGGCATAGGTGGATGATTCATGTGAGGGTGATTAGCAGGTTATGGACATGTGCGGTTGGATTATGATTTAGCATGATGATTACACCCAGGTGGAGTTATTACTTGATACACATGATGAACCACTAGTTGTCACTCCCCTTCTTTCTTCCATGAGGAGATAGGCTTGATTTCAGGGATATCTAGTTAGACCATTTCTGGTCGCTACACTATATGTGGGACTGGCCTTGGGAGGAACCCTATTGTCTCTTCTTCCCCCTATTCCTTAGGCAGGCGGCTATTTGTTGCTCGGGTTGAGCAGGGATCGGCATAGTGTAGCCGGGGCTTGAATTTTAGCTTTTGGGGTATTGCGGCTATTGCGGATAGTAGGGGGTTGACCGGATGTCGGACCTGGGTCAGGATTGTCATTATGGGTGTGGTTGTTAACCCTCCATCTTTTGATTACCCGCTAGGCATTTGAGTAGCTTCTTTGATTAAAAGGATAAATGCACTTTATGTGTGGCAATGGCAGGCTTATTGTGATTAAACAGATATTGTTAGAACTTGCTTGATTGGGGATTATGATTGTAGGACAGTAACATCATGTTAAAAGGTAAGGCTAATCAATAATTGTGGACTTTGTGTATGTGGCATAGGCAGGCACAGGCTATCTCATATTTACTATTCTCATACTGTTCTATACATGCTCTAACATTATAAAGGTTATCGACATCTGTTTATTTTTATATCATCTTGGGACATTTGCATGCTTGTATGGTCACCTAGTTAGGCCACCTTTTCTGCTACACTATCATGCTGGAATTGACTTAGGAGAAACCATGCTTTCTCTTCTTTTATTTATATTCGGGGGATAGTGCGCTCGGGTTCGAGCAGGGACTGGGATAGTGTAGTCAGACAGTTGTGGGCTTTGGGACAGGCAGGCTGTGAGGGCCGGGCATTGCGGCAACCGCGGATCTTTGGCGGTTGACCGGACAGTGGTTATTGCATCAGATTGGATAGAGGATTTGGATTTCTTTTAGTGGATGGGTTTTCCACCGTGATCAGAGTCATGATCCAGTCCTGCTGATTTGGTACTTGTTACCCAGGCATTATACTCGTGTGGGTCGCTCCCTCTCGAGTGCCACTCCGGAGTGGCGTTTTTACAGGCTTCGAGTCTTCGAGACTCCCTTTTCCTATCGGTGTTATGCGTAGGCGGGCATACCCGATTTGGCAGGCAGAGCAGGCAGTACCAGTGCTTACTGGTGTATCGATTGGGTCTAGACAGGCAGGCGTTGACATTCTGATGCATACATTCAGCTATTCTTTTAGCTCAGTTTTTAGAGGCATTCTAGTGGTAGCTTTTCATCAGGAGTCATACTCATTGCATACCACCTTTATTCCTTTTGCCTCTGGTAGACCTAGTGGGCGTGTCAGAGTTGAGGTTTTACCCACTAGGGGAGGCTACTGGTTTACTAGTAGTCTCACCCCCATTCTTCTTTCCTCTTTGCTTCTCCCTTGTTTTGCAGTGTTTTATGCGGGTGCTACTGGGCTTACAGTGGCGGGTCGAGGAGAGAGGACGGCCGAGTAGATAGATCTCGAGGCAGGATGAGCATGTTAGCTGGATTGTTGGTGTACCCATGTTTCCTCAGACGGTAGTACCTTTACTTTGGGACTGGCTTTTGCCAGCAGGTTGTATTTATTTTGGTGAGCTGGGAGAGACAGATGTATCATTTATACAGATGTATTGTATTTTATTTCCAGCTTCAGTCTGAGATGTATTAGTTTTAGTTCAGCTCTGTTTTTATTGCTCTTTATTTTATCTCTTTTATCTGAGCAGGG
>JAQNDB010003754.1:0-27664 GCA_029204045.2 Tillandsia leiboldiana
AACCTATTGCATGGGGCCCCAATTAATTGATAGTGCTATGTGATCAATTGGACAATGAAGTTGGACAATTGCTATATCTTAAACTGCATGCAAATAAATCCAATATTTTAAAATGATTTTACAAGAAACCTTAGTCACTTTTCTAATACTTTTTAAAGGAATAATTGTATGTTTAATTGGACATCTAGTTAGGCCACTATTTACTGCAGCACTGTATTAGGGATTTGACTTAGGAGAAAACATGTTAATGATGTTCTTCTCTCTCGATGCATGACGATCTAGTCAGACCGGGATCTTGAGATAGTGTAGTTGGATCTGAGTCTTGGGACAGTTTGATCTTCTTGGGGATTGGGGGATATAATGGCAACCGCGAATTTTGGGCGGTTGACCGGATGTATTATCACATCAGATTGGGGATCGGGGTTGCATTAGTGGAGGGAGTATTCCCACTTTGATCATGGTCATGATCTAGTCCTGCTATTGTGAGACATCGGTTACAGAGATGATTGATACAGAGACACTTTACTCGTGTGGGTCGCTCCCCTCGAGTGCCACTCCGGAGTAGGCTTTTTGACCGTGATGGGGCGGTCAGTTGGTGAGTTGTGAGTGATGACAGAGCAGGCAGTGCCAGTTTTTCCTGGCCTCTGATTGGGTTTCTTGGGCAGTCAGCTTTATAGTTGCATATATATAGTTATCTTTTGGCACTGCATTTAGAGGCATAGTAGTGGTAGTTCCTTTTTCAGCAGTCTTTATTGCATACCACTGTTCTTCTTTTTGCCTCTTTATTCTAGTGGGTGCGTCAGCATTAGAGGTTTTACCCACTAGGGGAGCTACTGGTTTATCTAGTAGTTCTCACCCCATTGTTGTTTTCTGTCCTTGTTCCCCTTTGTTTGTTTGCAGAGTCATCTGTGGGAGCTGCTGGGCCTTCAGCGGCAGATCGAGGTAAGAGGATCGCCGACTAGCTAGATCGTCTACCCCAAGTGAGAGACTAGCGAGGTTTTTATTATACCCCTTTTGTATCTCAGACTTCAGTTTTCCTTTTGGGTCTGGCTTTGGCCAGCTGGTTGTATATTTATGGTGAGCTGGGAGTATATTGTATTTATTTCAGCTTGTAGTTTATTTCAGTCTGAGATTACTTTTAGTTTATTAGTTCAGCTGTTTATGCTCTGTTATTGTATTTTATCTATCTGAGCAGGTTACCAGCGCTTCGTGCACATAGAGAAATTCCGTGTGCACGGCGGATCTGTTGGCGGGCCGGGTTCGGTTTACACCCGGGGCGTGACAGATTAAGTTGGTATCAGAGCTTAGGGATAGGTCAGTTGGGACTTAGGAAACCCTAGGCTTTTGGCAGACCCTAGGATGATAGGGCGCGAGAGGCGTGACACTTCGCGAAAGTCGTTGATTTATTTATTGGACTCTTCCAGTGAGTGAAGAGGGATCGACATACCCGATTCTGGTGGACCATTATGTTGGCTGCAGACAACTAAAGTCGCAGAAATTGGGGGATGTCTTTGACTTTCGCTAGATTGGGTCGTGTGGGGTTATGTTACTATTCGTGATTTCTTGTGGCAGGATGCCTCCCCGACGTCGGATCCCTACTCGGGGTGTCCCGTTACCCCCTGATGAGCCAGGGCAGCCTACTTCCCCCGAGCTTACTGAGTTGAGGGCCTTGGTGGCCCAATTGGCGGAGGGTCAGCGCCGCCAGGAGCAGAGGTTTGAGCAGCTCCTTGCCCAAAGAGAGGCACCATCCCCAGCTGTTCCTGAGGCCCTTGTGCCTCCTGTTGCACCTTTTGTGCCGTCAGCGCCATCTTCGAGTAGCGGGGCTCCTGGAGCTATTCAGCCTTTGACTGCGGAGGAGGAGCAGGATATCGCTAACAAACTCTCCAAGTTTGTTCAGCGGGGACCCCTAGATTCTCAGGGCGGGATGCGCAGCCCTGGGCTGTTGGGAGATGGCTTTCTGCGATGGAGAAGCTTTTTCGGGACTTCTTCATCGACCCGAGGTATCGAGTGCACATGGCGGTGCACTGTTTGGACGGAGATGCTGATTTTTGGTGGCAGCGGGTAGAGCCCCTGGAGTTCCGGATTACTCGGCAGCTGCCTTGGGAGGAGTTCCGACGGATGGTGCTGGATACCTATTTTTCGACCAGTGTGAAGAAGAAGTTGGAGGACGACTTGAAGAACCTACAGCAGGGCGATCGATCGGCTCATGCCTATTTCCAGGAGTTCACGGAGTTGCTGAACTGTGTGCCCTTCGTCGCTCGTGACGGTCCGCACCAGGTTGAGTTGTTCGAGGGAGGCCTCCGTCCAGAGATTTACACACTGGTGCATGCTCAGAGATTTCAGACTCTGGAGGCAGCCGCAGAGCATGCACAGTGGGTGGAGAGAGGTGATTTGGTGGTGGCCAGACAGAGGGCCGCGGTCGCTCAGAGCTCCGACAGAAAGCGACCAGCCCAGGACGAGGGGGGACAGGCCAGTACTTGGAGGCCGCCCCGACCGCCACGCCTCAGTTCCCAGGCCGTGGGCGTTCGGAGCGGCGAGGGCCTAGTGGGTCCCAGAGGCCCCGCAGCAGCAGCAGAGATCGCAGTCGTCGCAGCGCGGGTCTCAGCGGCAGCCACAGCGACAGCGACAGTCTCAGCAGCAGCAGTCCCGTCAGGCACGGGCTCCAGCAGTTGTATCTTCTGTGGAGGTCCGCACTTTCCCGGCACTTGCGACCAGCGGTGGGGTCGCTGCTACGGGTGTGGACAGCCAGGGCACATTCGAGCTGCGTGCCCCTTTTCGACTTCAGCCGCTCCTTCTTCAGCATCTGCCCCAGCATCATCGCAGCAGCGGTCGACGGCTCAGCGGCCTTTGCTCTAGCGAGCAAGCCATCTTCTTCCCATCCCACCGATTATCGCCCTCCAGCTCAGAGTGGGCGAGTGTATGCTGCACAGGTAGAGGATTCTTCAGCAGCGGACCATGTGGTGGCAGGTATCACCTTACTCTCTGGCATTAGGACTCGTACCTTATTTGATACTGGAGCATCGCATTCTTTCATTAGTAGATCTTTGCATCATTACATGGGTTAGAGGTAGGATTTTTGCCACGTGCACGAGAGGTTCAGATTCCCGATCACACTTGCACGTGGAGGAGTGTTGTTGGTCTTGCCCGATGCAGATCGAATCCTATTATGCCAGCAGACCTGTTGGTCTTGAGACAGCTGAGGGACTTTGATGTGATTCTTGGGATGGACTGGCTGGCTCGGTATTTCGCGACTATTGATTGTGCCGCGAGGACTGTCACTTTTAGAGAGCCAGGCCAGGAGATGTTTGTATATCGGGGATGTCAGAGTGCTTTCTTTGCCTCTGTGGTTTCGACTTCCGAGCGAGGCGGATGATTCATCGAGGATGTATAGCCTTTTGGCTAGTGTTGTTGAGGGGCCTACGGCGACACCGGGACTCGGGGATATTTCTATTGCCCGAGAGTTTCCGGACGTTTTTCCACCTGAGCTGACTAGTATGCCGCCAGACAGAGAGATTGAGTTTGTGATTGACGTAGTTCCAGGAACTGCGCCAATCTCTAAGGCTCCTTATCGAATGGCACCGGCTGAGCTGCGGAGCTTAAAGCACAGCTGCAAGATCTGATGAATAAGGGCTTTATTAGACCAAGTGTGTCGCCTTGGGGAGCACGGTTTGTTCGTAAAAAAGAAGGATGGGTCACTTCGGTTGTGTGTGGACTATAGGGAATTGAACAAAGTGACCATTAAGAACAAGTACCCTTCGCCGCGCATCGATGATCTTTTGATCAGCTGCAAGGGTCTTGTGTATTTTTCCAAAATGATCTACAGTCTGGTTACCACCAACTGAAGGTGAAGGCCGAGGATATTCCTAAGACTGCTTTCAGATCACGGTACGGGCATTATGAGTTTACAGTTATGCCGTTTGGATTGACTAATGCCCCTGCCGCCTTTATGGACTTGATGAACAGGATATTTCGGCCCTTCCTGGATCGTTTTGTGGTGGTGTTCATTGATGATATCCTATTTTTCCTCCCGAAGCGAGGCCGAGCACGAAGAGCACTTGAGGACTGGTAGCTAAAACTTCTACAGATAAGAAGTGTATGCCAAGCTGTCAAAGTGCGAGTTTTGGCTCGGGAGGTAGCTTTCTTGGGCCATGTGATTTCCGCCGCGGTGTAGCAGTTAGACCCGGCGAAGATTGAGGCAGTTCGAGATGGGCCCCAGACCGACGACTGTATCTGCGGTGCGCCGCTTCATGGGGTTAGCTGGTTTTTTATCGTCGGTTTGTGGAAGGCTTTGCGAAGCTTTCCCACACCCCTCCACTCGGTTGACGCGTAAAGGAGTTAAGTTTATCTGGAGTGAGGACTGCCAGAGGAGCTTTGAGGAGCTAAAGGATAGAGTTGATGACCGCTCCTATCCTTTCCCTCCCTGTTATGGGGAAAGGATATGTGATCTACAGTGATGCATCGCACAGTGGGCTTGGATGCGTGCTGATGCAGGAAGGGAGGGTAATTGCTTATGCATCGAGACAGCTTAAGGCTTACGAGAAGAATTATCCTACCCATGACTTGGAACTTGCTGCCGTGGTGTCTTGCACTGAAGCTTTTGGCGCCATTACCTATGGGGAGCATTGTGAGATCTACACCGACCACAAGAGCCTAAAGTACCCTGTTCACGCATAAGGAACTGAATTTGAGGCAGCGCAGATGGTTAGAGCTACTAAAGGATTACGATGTGGATATCCTTTACCATCCAGGAAAGGCCAACGTGGTTGCAGATGCTTTGAGTAGGAGAGCGGTGCAGAGTTTGTCCATGTTGATTACAGATCAGGCGCCACTGTTAGAGGAGTTGAGACGGCTCGAGATAGAGGTTGTATCCCCTGGGGTCTCTGCTAGACTGATGTCTTTGGTCGTGCAGCCCACTCTGCTGGAGAGGATCCGGGAGAAACAGAGCGAGGACCCCCATTTAACCAGGATTAGAGATCAGATTCCGAGTGTTCGATCAGGGGATTTTTCAGTGGATGCTTCGGAGTACTGAGGTACAGGGACCGAGCATGTGTGCCAGTGGATGCTGAGATCAGAGAACAGATATTGAAGGAGGCCCATTATACACCTTATACCCTTCATCCTGGGGGGACTAGATGTATAAGGACCTCAAGGCACACTTTTGGTGGAATGGCATGAAAGGGATATTGGGAGGTTTGTGTCGCAGTGTTTAACTTGTCAGCAGGTAAAAGCTGAGCATCGAGTGCCAGCTGGCAAGCTACAGAGTCTCCCGATTCCCGAGTGAAATGGGACCACATTACTATGGATTTTGTGGTCGGGTTGCCGAGGCACAGGGAGGTGCAGATGCTATCTGGGTAGTTGTGGACCGACTTACCAAGTCAGCGCACTTTTTACCTATACAGACTACTTGGCCACTCGAGCGACTAGCCCAGTATATTTGGATGAGATAGTGAGATTACATGGAGTGCCAGCTTCTATAGTATCAGATAGAGACCCGAGGTTTGTTTCGCGATTCTGGAGGAGTTTACAGACTACCTTGGGGACTCAGCTCAGATTCAGTACAGCCTTCCACCCACAGACTGATGGACAGTCAGAGCGGACGATTCAGATCCTTGAGGATATGCTGAGGGCTTGTGTCCTAGATTTCGGCGGTGGATGGATTCGACACTTATCACTGGCCGAGTTTGCGTACAACAATAGCTTTCAAGCAAGCATTCGAATGGCTCCATTTGAAGCGTTGTATGGACGCAAATGTCGATCACCGCTATATTGGAGTGATGTGGGGGAGAGGCGGACTCTGGGACCAGATATATTGCTAGAGGCGGAGGAGAAGGTCCGGGTAATTCGACAGCATCTTCAGACCGCTCAGAGTCGACAGAGGAGCTTTGCTGATGTTCGGCGGCGAGACTTAGAGTTTCAGGTTGGAGATCATGTATTTTTGAAAGTCTCGCCGTCCAAAGGGATAAGGAGGTTTGGCATTCATGGGAAACTCAGTCCCCGATACATTGGACCCTTTGAGGTATTAGAGCGTATCGGGCCAGTTGCTTACCGACTTGCACTTCCCCCGAGACTTGCTGGTGTCCATGATGTGTTTCATGTTTCCACTCTGAGGAGGTACGTCTTCGACCCATCGCACGTCATCGACTTCACGCCACTTGAGATCAGCGAGGATTTGAGATATGAGGAGCGCCCACTGCGGATTCTAGAGCGGGAGATGAAAGAATTGCGCAATCGGACCATCCCCTATGTGAAGATCCTCTGGAGCAATCATGATGAGCGCGAGGCGACGTGGGAGCTCGAGTCAGCGATGATGGACGCCTACCCTTACCTGTTCGAGGCTCAGGATTGAGGTATGATTTTCGTTTCGAGGACGAAACTTTGTTAGTGGGGGAGGATGTAGTGTCCTAGGTTTTTCGGTGGTTTTGCCCCTGTTTCGGGGTGTAGAACACCTATTATTGGTGTGTGGGGCCCCAACATGTCAAAGTGATATGTTGTTTGGAACCAGAGATGATTTGGGAGCAAGCCTGACCTTCGGCTGCCTTTGCCGAATTTTAGGAGTGGAATCAGGCTAATCGGAGGCCGTATTTGAATTCAGCGTGGAAAAATGCTTGAAAACGGCTATTTACTTATTTAATTTGGAGTCCGGATGCCCAAAAACGGACCCCCGGAAGTTTTCTGCGCAAATTGGTGCACGGGGGAAGCTGTGGACCGGCCGGGGACACGTGGCAGGCTCTTATTGGGCCGGCGCACGGCTCTCGGTCCACGGAGCGGGCCGCCGGTGCACGGTGGACCGGCCGGCCACGTGGCAGGCACTGGTTGGGCCGGTGCAGCGCGCGCGGCGCAGGGATCGCGCGCGGGCAGCGCGGGCAGGCCGGGCAGGCGGGGGCAGCGTGCGCGGTGCACGGTGGACCGGGGCGCGCCACGTGGCGGCCCCGGATTGGCCGGCCCATGTGCTCGTGGCGCACGCAGCACCGCGCGACTGCGGCCGTACGCGCACGTGGGCGGCGCGTTGACGGACCGGCGGTCGCGTCTGGCGGCGCCGCCCCACGTGGCACCACGCCAGTGGCTGGCGCCGCACGCGTGCTGACCAGGGGAGGGGGGCACGTGGCGCCTCCCCGTTGGGCCCGCACGGCTGCCGCCTGTTCGGCGGACACGTGTCGGGCCCTTGGCCGGGTCGGACGGCCGGTTGGACGCGGCTGGATCCCGTGCGCGGGATGGGCTGGGCCGGGCCGCACTGTGCGCGCCCGGAAATTGGCGGGCCGGGCCGCACTGTTGGCGCCCGAAATCGGGCTGGGCCGGACCGGGCGCCCGAATCTTGGGACATGGAGGGAATTTTTCCAAAAGACTTTTGGGCCTATATATACAGCCCACCTCTCTCTTTTCTCTGCCTTTTTCCGAAGTGTAGAGAGGGAATGAGAGGGAGGGACCTTTAGCAAAGTTGTTCCTCACACTATTTTACATCTCGTGGTGGGTTTCCAGAATTTTTGGAAGCTCGACAGCGGCGATCCGGATTTTACAGAGCGCCTCGTTTTTCCCCCAATCTTGGCCCGTTATCGTCGCATTTCAGTCCGAGGAGTCCCCTGCACAGTACAGGAGTCCTTTTTCGACGATTTCTTCGCCGGTGTGTTCCTAAGAGGTAGGGCTTCGTTTTCCGTGTTGGTGGTTTCTCTGGATTCCGATTTCTTGGCACGATTCCCGAGGTGTGTTGACCCCCTCTTTTGCTGTTTGGGTTTTTGGACAGCGGCGACTTCGACGAATTATTTCTCAGCGTAGGAATATCAGATCGAGGCGATTCAAGAGTCGATTTTGGGCTACTTTTCGTGAGGAACGCAACCGTGATTTTTTTGAGATTTTAGGAGCTCGTGACAGAGGTGAAATTCCTCGTTTTGCGTGCTGATTGCAAAAACAGCAATTATGTGTTTGGAACTTGTAGTTTTTACACCGTGTACACTTGTGTGATGTTGTAGGATACTGTTTCAGCTGACGGTGTGCTTAGAGGACAGCGGGTATTTTCTGGGTGTGTTGTGCACGCTTTTCGAGGTGGGTGGTTGCGTTTCCCTCTTTGTTGACTTGCTCACTAGGAATAGTAGAGTTTCCCAATTATACATGTGACAGTTAACTCGTGGTATATGAACCTATTGCATGGGCCCCTAAATTAATTGATAGCTGCTATGTGATCAATCTGGGACAATGAAGTTGGACAATTGCTATATCTTAAACTGCATGCAAATAAATAATATTATAAAATGATTCTTTACAAGAAACCTTAGTCACTTTTCTAATACTTTTTAAAGGAATAATTGTATGTTTAATTGGACATCTAGTTAGGCCACTATTTTACTGCAGCACTGTATTATGGGATTTGACTTAGGAGAAAACATGTTTACTGATGTTCTTCTCTATCGATGCATGACGATCTAGTCAGACCGGGATCTTGAGATAGTGTAGTTGGATCTTGAGTCTGGGACAGTTTTGACTCTTCTTGGGGATTGGGGGATATAATGGCAACCGCGAATTTTGGGCGGTTGACCGGATGTTATTATCACATCAGATTGGGGATCGGGGTTGCATTAGTGGATGGAGTATTCCCACTTTGATCATGGTCATGATCTAGTCCTGCTATTGTGAGACATCGGTTACAGAGATGATTGATACAGAGACACTTTACTCGTGTGGGTCGCTCCCCTCGAGTGCCACTCCGGAGTAGGCTTTTTGACCGTGATGGGTGCCGGTCAGTTGGTGAGTTGTGAGTGATGACAGAGCAGGCAGTGCCAGTATTTCTTGGCCCTCTGATTGGGTTTCCTTGGGCAGTCAGCTTTATAGTTGCATATATATAGTTATCTTTTGGCACTGCATTTAGAGGCATAGTAGTGGTAGTTCCTTTTTCAGCAGTCTTTATTGCATACCACTGTTCTTCCTTTTGCCTCTTTATTCCTAGTGGGTGCGTCAGCATTAGAGGTTTTACCCACTAGGGGAGGCTACTGGTTTATCTAGTAGTTCTCACCCCCATTGTTGTTTTCTGTCCTTGTTCCCCTTTGTTTTGCAGAGTCATCTGTGGGAGCTGCTGGGCCTTCAGCGGCAGATCGAGGTAAGAGGATCGCCGACTAGCTAGATCGTCTACCCCAAGTGAGAGACTAGCGAGGTTTTTATTATACCCCCTTTTGTATCTCAGACTTCAGTAGTTTCCTTTTGGGTCTGGCTTTGGCCAGCTGGTTGTATATTTATGGTGAGCTGGGAGTATATTGTACTTTTATTTCAGCTTGTAGTTTATTTCAGTCTGAGATTACTTTTAGTTTTATTAGTTCAGCTCTGTTTATGCTCTGTTATTGTATATTATCTATCTGAGCAGGTTACCAGCGCTTCGTGCACATAGAGAAATTCCGTGTGCACGGCGGATCTGTTGGCGGGCCCGGGTTCCGGTTTACACCCGGGGCGTGACAAAGGAACCCCAAACCAAAGGTTGTTTGAACCCGGGACCTCTAGCAGTAGCCTCTATAGTCCCTAAGTATGCTCCCTACACAGCCTGAGCCCCCCCATGCACGTTAGTTGGCCGACGGGGGAAGACTATTGCCGGAAACCTAATAATTCTTCATCTTGGTTGTTCTTTTCAACTACTGAACCAAAATGAACCAAATTTTGTGGAAAAATACTGTTGGATATAAGGATTATTTCTGCAAAGTTTGGGAAAATATGGTGGAGTATTTACGAAGAAATTCGAAGCCCTAGTTTTCGGAAAAAAATTGCACCACGGCCGAGCTTGTTGCTCCGGCGCCGCCGAGCCTCCCCAGCGCCGGCCACCTACCCAGAACTCTTCCTGGGTGTGAGAGAAGTGCACCCATGTATTTGCATGGCACCCATGCAGCAAGAATAGAGCGCGGCCAAGATGGGTTCGAAATGGGATCTAATCGCGGCCGCCGGCGTTCCGGCCATCTCCGGCCGGGGAGGGTTGGTCGGGAAGCTTCCTATGACTCTTTAGAGCAGTTCCATTCAAGTTGGAAGTCTCCAAATTGCCCCATTATAAATCCGCCATTAATGGAGTTGAAGCACCAAACCGAGCTTGTGGCCGCCGCGTCGCCGCCGTGTCCTGTCGCCGGGCACGGGTCCAGGTGGGTTAGTTATAAGTTTTAGCATCTACTTGGTCAAGTTGTTTGGTCCCAGATGCCCTGGTTGAATGATCACAAATTTCGATGCCTTAACTTCATCTTCAACCTCGGACTCCGGCCAATCCATCCATGCATCTTGGCCCAAACTTGCAGAGAATGTAGAGAAATCTATTTAGAGCATTTCCTTCCAAGAATGGAAGCTTTTGGTTCAGTATTTGCAGAGAATGAGCTCGGGAATGGTTGTATATGCTTGTATACAAATGGTGCACACCAACTGTTTGCTTAAATGTCTCAAAGAAGAAAAGTTTTGAATTGGACTTTTGTGTAAATATGAAAGTTGCTTAAAAATGTCCCCTGAGCTTAATGCTCACTTTAGACCAAGATGGTTCTGTGTGGACAAGTGTTTGGAGCAAAGTGAACTTGTTTGAGTGCATGGCTTTGGTTCTGGTTGAACCAGCAAACCTGGGCTACAATTAGGGTGAGCCCTAGCATCTTGACACTATTTAGAGACACTTTCATATACAAAGTTTAATTAAAAGAGGTTTAGATTAAAAGTTGTAGTTAAAACAACCTTTTAATGAAATGTTGGCCCAAAACCATGTCCCGGGCTGTTTGCGAAGCCGCGACAGTGTGCCCTAGGCTAATTTGGGGTCACCGGACGCGATGCTCGCGTTAAAATTTCTGTTTGAAGTCCCGAAGAAACAAAATGACATTAAGGCTATGTTAGTGCATATATTATGGGCCAAAGTTTGCCTCGGAACCCGTGATGCCACAAATGGGTGAGCACGGTGTTCAGCATGACGTAGAAAACCTGCTGGAAGTGACAGAATGTTAAAATGATTTTCCTGCTAAAAGAACGAGCGAAAACAGTGCCCAAATTGGCACTAAAAGTAAATTTAAAAGCCCTAGGGGTCTAGATGCAAAGATCACATCGTATACTGGTTAGTAAACTGATTCCTGAACCTTATTTCACATTCATGGTTACTTGGTAGCATCTGGTGTGCTGAGCGTACAGTTGGTTCAGATTAGCCGCCTGCGTTATATCAGGTGGGTTATCTTCGGTCCGGATTTTATCAGTTCGGCCCTCTGGGGTGCGATACTGGTTGGACCCCTGTTTTTGGTAGCTTAACTTGATTACTTTGAGCCTGCCTTCCTTTTGATTCAGATTATACTGCTTCATGCCTGAGTTATGACTTTTATCAGTTATCTGCTGCTTTACATGATTAATCATAGTGCTTCCAATATTCATATCATTATTCTGGATATTGCCATGCCTGATTGGTTATTAGATTCTGAGCTTGCTTTCCTGATGATCAAATATTACACTGCTGAACACATAATTTTAATCAACCAATGTTTTACTGAACTTCGTAGGGTCGCCGGAGTCTGTTCTTGTTTGATAGGACAAAGGCAATTGCTCTGCGAGATTTGGAAAACCCAAACTTCGTAGTGTCGCCTGAGTCTGTTCTTGTTTGATAGGACGAGGGCAACGCTCTTCGGGGTTTGGACTTTTCAAAATAGTTTTCTCAAAAATATGCGTTCAGTTTTGTATGTTTGGTTGGTCTGCCTGATTGAGTTGAGATTTGCTGTTGATCTTATGTTGAGTTGAGATTTGCCTTTGATCTTGCATATGAGTTGAGATACAGTTGATTATCTGCTGATTATTCCTGCATGAGAGTTTAGATTCAGTTGATTTTGCTATTGCAACCCAGTGGGGATTTCCCGGCTTGTTGCCGATTACCCGGTCAGTGGACCGTGAGTTTGAGCATTTGCATTTGATCGCCCGCACCGTTGTACTTCATGAACATCAGCGGAGTCATGACCCGTGTAGATGTTCTTTACCGGTAAAGTGGTTAGCAGTAGCAACCCGTGACCCCTTGTGGGGGGTAATTCGCCTGAGGTTTTGTGGAACCAATATGGTGGCTTGTGGTGCCATATGGGCAAATTCGCCTGAGGTTTTGTGGAACCAATATGGTGACTGGTAATTGGGTAATTTGATATATCTCTTATTTGATGCATAAGTTGCTTTAACATGATTCTTTGATTCTTTGATCTGGCTTCTAGTTATCTACCTTTATATGATTCTATGTGATGCCTCTGATTATAGTTTCATTGTTATCTTGCTGATTGTCCTAACTCCTTGATGTGTTGATTATCCTGATACATGTTTTAAATTCTGCTAAAATTATCTCCTATGCTTGTACCCAGATTATGAGTTTTGCTTTCTTTACAGTACCAGTTATATATCTGCTTTACCCTAACCCCTGATCTATTACTATCCTCTAGCATTGTATACCAGTAGGTACGATCTGCTATTTCTCGGCTCGTCGTGCCCACTGGGATACACTCCGGTGTGTCTCACACCCTCGGGTGACTGTTTTTCAGGTCGAGCGGGTGTTGAGATGTCGGGACGAGTTGGTGAGATCACGAGATAGAGCTTGACCCTGGACAGCCGATAAGATCAAGTATTTAGTTATTTGTTGTATCAAGTGTAATGCAATGTAATTGAGAAGTTATTGATATTGTAATTTAATCTTGCTTAGTAGATGTCCGTAGTTAGTACTCTGATTGTATGCCAAGTGAGCCGTGCATATATAGAAAAGGTTCAATCCCCAGTGGGATTAGGACTCTTCTATATATGTGGCGGTCTGTTGCGCCCTGGCTGGTTTTAAACTCTGATTTCAAAAAAAAAAAAAAAAAAAAATTTAGACGCTGGTTTTTAAACTCGGGGCGTGACATTATCATATAGTCTAATTAGTTGTACTTAATCTCTGATTGTATGATATTGTACTTGCCTAGCCGTGCATGTATAGGGGAGACTCTGTCTGCTTGGATAGAGGATTTCCTATATGTGTGGCGGTCTGTTACGTCCGGTTTTGCGAACTCTGATTTTAAACAAAAAAAAAAGAAAAAAAAAATTTTAGACTGGATTTTTAAACTCGGGGCGTGACAGATTAGATGGTATCAGAGCAATAGGTACACGGTACCTAGGAAAAGTTGATTAGGATCTGGTTAGGATGAACCCTAGGATGACTTGTGACGTACGTGAGAGCGCGGGGATTTGTCTAGCGGTTAGGAGCTCAGGTGTATGTTCACACAAATGAGTTGTTTCCTAACTTGTTGTTTTGGTTGTCATAGTGGGTGCAGTGTTAGCTGCGATCGTGGTACGGGCCATGGGTTGATTTTTCAGTGGAGCCTGAGGGCTCGGATCGTTTGTAGCGGTTAGAGAATCAGCTCACCGCTTTTGCTGGGTTAGACCGACAGATGACTCAGCAACTGATGATTGCTATTATTGCACCTGCCTCACCACTAGCCCAGATGCTCGGGAAAGTTGTTGATTCGAGGGCTCGAATAAATTAGAGTTGTCGATACCTTGCGACTGATTTCGTAGCCCTCGAATAAATTAATATAAGCATTCCCTAGGGTATGACTCTAAGTTGTAAGCTCCGGGAATAAAACTTTTTTAAGTTGTAAGTTTCGGGGACGAAACTTCTTTTAAGTTGTAAGTGATGTAGAAATTCGAAATATCTTGTTTTTAATAAATAGACTAAAAGTGAATTTTGAGCTGGTTTTGAATTCAAAAGACCTAAATTGGTCTACTTGGTCAATCGCCAGTGTGCAAGTTGCACGATTTACGAGGCAAAAAGGCTATTTTCCAATCCAGACATGATCTTAGAAATCCGAGTTGACCGTTATGATCGTCTCGTCGAACTGAGCGAGATTCATATTCAGCACTTTCCGATCTGACGGTCGGATCTTCCTGAAATCAGTGAAGAAGCGGGCGAAATAGCCGCGACCAATGTAACAGTGGCCTGTGCGCACAGTACTATTAGTGATTACTGTAGATGAACAGTGAACCCCAATTTCGGGACTCCGGCGGTTGCAACGTTGACCAATTCACCGTCCGGAATATGAACATAGTGAACCAGGTAGTCGATTTGATCGGTTTCGTCATTCTGAACGCAATGGCACTGACGAAATTTGCATTTGACGAGCCTAAAGTATCATAAAGCGTGCCGAACTGTATAATTTACAGTATAAGATGGAATTTAAAAATTATGGAGCTAAATTTTAGCAAACCAAAATCGCTGCCTGATAGGTTTCGTCGAGCCGGACGTCGTGGCGGTGTCAGTTTTTCAGTTTGACAGCCCGATTGTCTCGAAAAGCGTGAAATACGGCAGAAAACGCTTTAGACTATTACAGTAGTTAAGTGTTGTCGTGGGGATGTACCATGCTGAACCCCGAAGTCGGGAATGCTCCCGGTTGCCGGCGGGGAAAATGCACCCGCCGGAACCCTAGCTTTACTCCGCCTATGCCGTTTGCCGCAACCGAGGGTTCAATTTCGAAACCAAAATGGTGGGCAATTACTGTAGGGCCTAAGGAACCTTCCCACAAAGTTTCATGGCGTTTCGTTTAGTGTGCGCTTCGCAGATCTGAGCCCTAATTTCGGGCTAACCATGCTCCGGCCGAGCACCTTGCTCCGGTGCCGGCGCGGCTTCTCGTCGCCGGCCAATGCTCCAGTTACCTACCTGCAGTCGAGAGGGACCCTAGGATGCCCATGCATGAGACCCATGCTGCTTGGTTGAGGCTTCACTATTGTTGGTGTTTGCTTCGGCCAAGGTTGCCCCGCCGCCGTCGCCGTCGCCTCTAGTCGCCGGCCATGGGTCCAGCAAGTTTCTTGGAGTCATGTAGCACCTACAGGTGCTGGTGCTTGAGACTCAGAGCCTTGGTATAGAGGATCACCATTGTGGTCTTCAAGGTTAGGTGTTATGTCACGCCCCCGGGGGTTTTTGAGTCTTTCAAGCGAAAAATTGCGTGTATTATTTTTTTTTCTTAACAATGTAACTTAAACCTCATCTCCGGTGCATGCCAGACAGCCACATACACAAATTCTCTCTACCCACGGGCAGAGTCTCCTTTGCATATGCACGGCGTCTCATTCACAACATCATACATCAACCATCAACCATACAATAGACATACATCGTCAAACAGAGTACAGTAATTTAACTAATGTTATACAAGCGGCGTCACCGTTTGGAAAGGATAAAACCAGCGGTTGCAAAACCCGTGCCCACACGGCACTCCGTTTTGAGAAAACGTTTTCGAAATCATTTAGCTTTTCCTGAAAGCGTGCCGCATAAGAAAACATCACTGAAAGTAACTAAAACGCATAGGTACATCTCATCCACAGTGCAATCTAATACATGTCCACGACTAATAAGATCCACAAGCAAATGAACTAATTAAAGCATAAGGAAGACGAGATAAAAACCCAAGTATCCTGACTACGGTCCTCGCGACGCAGTCTCACCGCCCTCCCGGCTAACGCACCTCGTAACACCTGTCACGGAGTGGGTAAAGTCAGTGACAAACAAAGTAGATGTCTAATAACAATAAGGAATAAGGAGCAAACCAAATACATCGGGACCTTTCGCTAAAACCCTGCACATAATTAAGCTGGGCACCAACCCCAGATTTACCAATTAAGTTGGGCACTAACCCCAGAGTACCTGTCGGGGAGACTAAAGTGTCCCCTCGTGCGCAAACACCTTTTTGATGCTTTTAACCCCTTCACGGTGCTGGTGTGCTATTTTCAGCAGGCGCGAAGAGGTCCTCACGGCACCCACCCCTTTGTGAGGTACACGGGTCAAAAAGACCACTTCTCCGGAAAAGTACACCCATGCGGAGGCCAATCCGCCTGTGTACGTGCAGCATCCGAAACGGATTTGCCGAGATCGGCGTGTATTTAGCACCGCGACCGTAGCCGCTTCAATTGTTAGATAAAATACAATTATGCGAAAGGTTAAACTGTCCATCTACTTTGTTAGACAAATTAAGAGCATTTTAATGATGATAGGTGCACTTACTGCACTTGTTGCACTTATAGCAACCGTACCCACCTTGTTGAAGAGAAAACGGAACACCTGAATCCTTCGCGCACCCCCGCTGCGCACCTGGACCTAAAGAAAGTCTGCAAGGATAACTATAGTCAACAACGTGTACTAACATCCAAAACGTAAAAGACCCAATTTACTCTTTTTGACGGAAAAGTCCAACACCGTCCGGTCCGCCGAAACTGGAACCCAAAACCGCTAACGGAAATCCAGCAAATCTCAACCCTCAACCGGTAGTCAACTCGGGAAATCAATGGTTAAACCAAGAAGACCCCTGGAGGCGAAAAGATGAGAAAAAGACCCGACGGCGCGCCCCCGACAATTTCGTCGAGGCGCGGAGCATCGGCGAAATCGACACCCAACATAATAAAATAGTGACCAAGAAGATCCCAAGTCGCCGTGCCAAGAAAACCGCGGAGATTGTGACCCCAACGGCGAAAACGGCGCTCAAAACGGTGGAAAAACGGGCGAAAATGGAGCCACCGAACTTTGGGCTGTCGGGTGGTGCACAGGGGCAACCGTGGACCAGGTTCACGGCGCCAGGCGGCGGCGGCATTCGCTGGGTGCACACAGGAAGCGTGCACCGCGCATCTCAGGCCGGGCCGGTGCACGACCCGAGCGTGCACCGGGTCCTTGCTCTTCAGCCGCAAGCGCGCGCGCCGGGTGCACGCCTAGGGCGTGCACCGCGCACACTGTGCAGCCCGGCGCACGGTTTCGTGCACTGGGTCTGCGCTTTTGGGACAGCGGGGCGTGCACACGCCTGGGGTCCGTGGACCGCCGCCGTACGGACAGCACAGTAAACCCTAACTTTTCACGTTTTCTCTCCGTTTTCGCTCCCGTTTCGCGATTTCTTCTCCGTTTTCGCTCCCGTGCGACCCCGGCGAAGATCCCGCGGACATGGTAACGGCGGCTGCGGCCTCCCATTTAAAAACGGCGGCGGCGGCCTCCCGTTAACCCACTATGTTCCGACGAAACATCCCCAAAAATTCTCGAATAAATACACGATAATTCTAATGACTAAACCAACGATCGACGAACAACCAAAACGTCGATCGGAGGTCCGATAACAAGAAACCTGTCACGCCCCGAGTGTAAACCAGAACTCGGGCTCGTCTACAGATCCGCCGTGCACACGGAATTTTCCGCATACACGAAGCGCCGGTAACCTGCTCAAAAAATAAAGATACAAAATAGAGCAATACAACAGAGCTGAACTGAAAAATACTACATCTCAGACTGAACTGGAAGTAAGAAAAAAAAAACAAAATGACTGTAGAATAAGTACAAGTTTCTCTCCCAGCTCACCACAAAATACAACCAGCTGGCTAAAGCCAGACCCCAAAAGTAAAAGTACAACCGTCTGAGATAGGATACATAAGAGGTACAGTCTAGCTACTCACTGTCGGGCCCGCTGTCTAGCTACTCGGCCGTCCTCTCTCCACGACCCGCCGCTGTAAATCCAGCAGCCCCCGCAGAAGGCTCTGCAAAACAAAGGAGAAGAAAAGAAAAAGAAGAATGGGGGTGAGAACTACTAGTAAACCAGTAGCCTCCCCTAGTGGGTAAAACCTCAAACTCTAACACACCCACTAGGTCTACCAGAGGCAAAAGGAAAGGAGAGTGGTAAGAAAAGAAACCGCTGCAAAAAGGGAAAATCTACCACTACTATGCCTCTAAAATACAGTCCTAGTCTGGAACAACCGTATGCAACAGTAACCAACCGTCCCAGATAAACCCAATCTGTGCCGCCCTCATCATCGGGCAAATAAGCCGCGCCGATGTGATAGCAAAACTCCTGCTGCCGCCCTCATCATCGGGCAAATAAGCCGCGCCGATGTGATGGCAAAACTGTCCATAACTGTCCGGCCCCGGCCTCCGAAGGGGATCTCGAGGGGAGCTACCCACACGAGTAAAGCACCACCGGGCAATAACCGCACCGGTAAGATAAAAGCATCACCGGGCAATAACCGCGCCGGTGATAAAAGCAGGATTGGATCACAACTATAAAGCCCCCAGTGGAACACAACCCTCCACTAAAAGAAAACTGATTCCCCAATCAGGTGCAAAAGTAACCATCCGGTCAATCGCCCAATATCCGCGATTGCCGCAATACCCCACAATCCACGACCAGGTCTAACAACCGACCTCCGGTCAACCGCCCAATATCCGCGGTCGCCGGAATAACCCGCAATCACAATCATGTCCCACAACCGACATCTGGTCAACCGCCTATTATCCGCGGTTGCCACAAAACCCTCTAGTCCATAATCAAGCCCTATCACCGATGTCCTATAACCGACATCCGGTCAACCGCCCAATATCCGCGGTCGCCGCCAAAACCCATGATCCATAATCCAGGCCCGGGCTACACTATCCCAAACCCCTGCTCAAACCCGAGCAAACCCACCTGACTAACGAAAAGGAGAAAGAAGCAAACAAGGTTTCTCCTAAGTCAAGTTCCAGCATGAAAGTGTAGCGATAAAAGATGGCCTACCTAGATGTCCATACAAGCATGCAAGTGTTCTCAAGGAAATAAAGAAAAAGGCAACCAATAGTGGTTCCACATGTGTAACAATTAATAGATCCGCATAGATATAACCATCATGTCTATAATCCACGTTCCATAATAAAGCATTACTATCCACCTATGCATGTCATAAAATCCTCAATAGCACCAACCACTAACAGGATAATCGTAAAGCCCAAAATAAATAATCCAATCCACATGCAAGGTTAAACGCTAACATTCCATCCATACCAACATGTATAAGTCCCAACCACTATCAAATATCCACAATAGTAATTTCCATTGGAAAGGCTCACAATTTTACTTTAAGCATGCATGTCCATAATTAATCATTCAATAAACCAATTGGAGGATCTCTCCAATATTCCTAGGGGCATGTCAGAAAATTGAGGAGTATAACAACCACCCACCTCGATCGCTAATTCCAAGTCCAAAGAGTGCTCCAGGCCAAAAGCTAAACCGCCGCGATCACTGAACAAGAATTACCCCAAAACATACAATTAAATTCAACACATGCTGTCCCAAAGCTAACAGTCCAAAGATGCCCTGTCTTTACCTGCGAGGAGTGCCCAGAAAAATCCAAGAAAAATACTCTCACGATCCTCGCGACGAACCCGTCGAAACGAGTACCTGCACGCTCAAATCCGAGTTTCCTACACTGAGAAATAAATCCGGCAAGGGAACCACCCCGAAATAAACTGCTCTCAAAAACTGTAGCAAACACTTCTGTACACAGAGATTTCTCACCTTCGAAAAATATTCAGAAAATTCCAAGAAAATTTGGGGATATTCCTCGTGATGTGTAGATGCAAAACGCCTTTTGAATCGCTCCAATCCGATGCATGTGCGCGAAGATATCATCAAAATACTGCAACACTGTCCAAAACTCCGCCCCAGAAAAAGAGGTCACAAGATGATCCGAAAACCCCAAGAAAAGCTCGGAATGGGAAAAACCAGTACACATGGGAAACGTAGCCCTACCTGTCGTGAGTCCAACGGCGCAAGAATCGCCCCATTCGGAGGTCGGAGTAAGCCGGGGGAGTCCTTGCACCAAAATGCGACGAAGAAGATCACAAACGAACGAGCGTCGCGCCGCGCCGCAAAAATAGAAACCTTGGGATGCGTGCCGCAGAAAAATCCTGGAATCTGCAGATGGATCCGGCTCTGGGAGATGAAGAAATCTCGTGAAGGTGGCACTGTGAAAGGAGGAACAGGGAAAAAGTTCTTCCCTGTTGAACTCGGCCTATTTATAGGCCAGGAAAAACAATTGGGGAAATGACCAATGGGTCCCCACTTTCGGGCGCTCCCGATTTTCGGGCGGCTACAGTGTTGGGCCCGGCCCAACACTGTGCGCGCCCGAAATCGCCACGGGCCTCCACGTCGCCCCCCGAACAGGCAACAGCCTTCCCCGCCTCCCGCGCAGTGCCGCGTGGCCCGCCTGGTCAACGCGGGTGGGTGGCGCCCGCGAATCACAGGGCGCCACCTGGCCCGCACTATCTCCTCCGACCAACCCTGGCGCGCCGCCTGTCACCCCCTGCCGCGCACTGTTCCGAGGCACTCCACGCTCCGTGGTCCCAGCCTGCGTGAGCCCGCCAACCAAAAACCGACACGTGTCCACCCCGGTCCACCGTGCGCCCCGCAATCTCCGTAGACCCCGCCCCGCGGACCGGCCCACTCCCGAGCCGCCACGCGTCCCGCCCCCGGTGCACGCCTGCCGCGTGGACCGGGCGGCCCGCGCCTCGCCCGCCGCGCTGCCCGCGGCCGCTCCGCCGCTGCCCGCCGCCGCCGCCGCTGCCCGCCGCCGGCCGGAGACACTGTTCCGGCATGAACAGTACCCGATGCTCAATAATAACAAGTGGGTAGTCCGTTTTGACCGTTTTCGCGCGCTGAATCCGAATTTGATGTCCATTTTGCCAAATTCCAACCCCAAAATTTGCCGATGGCATCCGGAAAGGTATTCCTTGGTCCAAACTTCGCGCTGAGTCCATTTTTAATATCCGCATCGCGCAAAACCACTTCTAACGATCCGACGGAGTCCATTGATCACCCACGTGATCCAGTAAGCCCGAAGTCCGCCACAACTGCCCAATTGGTGCACAAACACCTCCAACACACAGTACAAGCTCCCCAGATGTCACCAATGACTCAACCACAGCTCTGCAGAGATCCAGGTCATCACAAAACCGATTAAAAACCACCAATTAAAATCCGATAAAAATCCTCGATCACACCCGGTCAAGAACGAGAATAAAACATGGATCAAAACCCGACGAAAATCCGCGATCGATGTTCCGATTAAAATCACCTTACAAGGACACGAAAAACCCCCGATTAATTTAACAACCGCAACGATGTTCACTAACCTTAATTTATCGGAATTAAAGAACCGATCTTGTTTCCTTTCGGCGTTGGAGACCCGGATCCGCTCCCCGTAGACGATGGCGTCTCGTTCTCCGATCTCCGGCACGTGAATCAGGGCGATCGGGTTCCTCCGCTTCCTCCTTCTTTTCCTCTTTTCTCCTCCGGTTAGGGTTTTCCTCTTTCTTTTCTAACTAGGGTTTCGTTTGGTTTTCGGTACACACGAAAGAGGAAGGTTTGAGGAGGCGGTATTTTAAATTAGGGTTTTTCTTCCGATAACCGGGATTACTTATATAATCCCTGTTACGGAATTTGAGTTGGCGTAGTTTCGTGAAAGTCTCAAGTCTTGAAGATTGAAGGTGAAGAAAGTTGGATCATTTAACTCAATCTCAAGAAAGAAGAATTCAAAAGGATCAGGTATGTTTAACTAAAGATTTTGTGTGATCCGAATACTTCTTGTAGTGTAGAAACACTTGGAAGAATCTTTCATTGCATAAAAATCAAAAACTAGACTTGGGACATGTTCAGGATCCGGATCAGGTTGTTCGATCCGGATCCCGAAGGTGGTTCGTTCATACATCAGTTCAATCCGGATCGTAGTCTCTTGATCCGGATCCCGAACAGTGAGTTTACCATTTTCCTTGAACGATCCGGATCATGCTTCGCAATCCGGATCCCGAACATTGATGTTTGGTAAACTGTATGAACGATCCGGATCATGCACTTCGATCCGGATCCCGAACCTTCGTTTTTCTGGAACTGGCTGACTCGTTACGACGATCCGGATCACAGCTAGTCCGATCCGGATCGCCGTCCGTAAAATTTCCAGAAATATTAGGTTTTTGATTCTTATCTCCTTCCTAGGGTTTATAACCTATAAATAGACCCTATGATTCTTTTTCTAGGGTTAATCCACATAGTCAATAGCCGTCATTTTCATATATCATTTTATACGGCTATAGATCCACATATAGAGAAGAAAGGAAATCATTAGAGAACACTCTATGTTTCTTCATCTATATTGATTAGTTTGATTCTAGGTTTTCATACTCACATCTTGAGTTGAATCAAACTAATGAATACTTAGATGGTATTTCCGATCTATCTTTGATCTAAGTATTCGGCGGATCATCACCACCCAAAACAACGATTTACCCCAAAAATCGGCGCGTGGATTCGCGTGTCCTTGTGGATTCAAGGTTCAACCGCTCTCGTGGATTCGGAGCGAGGCACGTTCGTGGATTCGAAGGGTGCTATTGGGTGAAGACCGTGGATTCGGTCGGACGTCGTGGATTCGACGTTGGACGCCGTGGATTCGGCGTTGGGCGCAGATCGTGGATTCGAGAAGCGTCGCGGAGCGAGCGGAGAAGATCCTCTAGGAGCGTATGGAAAAGGTTGAGTCGTAAGTGTGTACGGTAAATCACCATGTACGTGTTTTAATTCTAGTGGATTTCTGCCGTGTTATCGGTCCCGTGGTTTTTTACTCCGGTGATGGAGTTTTCCACGTAAAAATCTTGCGTATTATTTTTATTTCCGCATTGGGTTTTTATCGCAATGATTTTTTGAGTGTTTATGCGTTTACACCTATTCACCCCCCTCTAGGTGTTTTTTCCCCTATTTAGATCCGTATTACATATAACCCAACAAGTGGTATCAGAGCGGGAATAGGGTTGTAAACAATGGTTGAAGGTGGAAACATCAACCGACCCCCGTTCTTCGATGGAACAAATTATGCGTACTGGAAAGTACGGATGAAAGCCTTTTTAATTTCCATCGACGAACGGGTGTGGCAATCAATTGAATTAGGATGGTCTAATCCAACTGAATTTAATGGTGATGTTCGCACCTTAAAACCTAGGTCGAAATGGACCAAGGAAGAGTTAGATTCATCTTCTTACAATGGCAAGGGAATTAATGCTATCTTTAATGCCTTATCTCAAACTGAATTCTCTCGCGTCTCGGCATGTGAGACTGCGAAAGAAATCTGGGATGTTCTTCAGGTTACACATGAGGGAACTAACCTCGTGAAGATTCAGAAACTGCAAATGCTTACGAGCAAGTTTGACTCTATCTTAATGGCAGAAAATGAATCTTTCACGGACTACTATACACGATTGCAAGACATCGTAAACTCATGTGCTAATCTGGGAGAGAAGATTCCAGAATTTAAGATTGTAAGAAAAATCTTAAGAACTCTTCCTGAACGATTTCGCCCAAAGGTTACTGCCATTGAAACTATTAAACACCCGGACGAAATACGTGTAGAAGAATTAGTTGGTTCATTGCAAACTTATGAAATGACATTTACTACTAACAATTCTTCTGGAAAGGCATCCACTTCTAAGTCTTCAGGTTATGCGTTGAAAACAACTAAGGAAGAAGACGCGGATACGTCCTCCTCAGACGATGACGAGAACCTTTCTATGGAGGAATTTGAGAAACAGCTCGCTCTCTTGACAAGGAAGTTTCCCCGCAACTTTCGAAGGGGTAATTCAAGCAAATCTCCATCCTTCGGAAAGTCGAACAAAGGCAAGGGTACTTCAGGTTACAAGTCAAGAAAGCAAGAGAACTTCTCAAAGGATAAGAAAAGTTCAGAAGGACAACTACAATGCTTCAAATGTCGAGGCTACGGCCACATTGCAACGGAATGTCCTAATAAGTATCCGGCAAAGAAGAAGGCGATGCAAGTCGTCACTTGGGATGACAACTCAACGTCAAATGAGTCGTCTTCGAGTGATGAAGAAAAGAGCTCCACCGCTTTCCACGCGTCCGTATCTTCACCCTTCATGTGCTTTATGGCAAGTACATCCGAGTCGTTGTCCAACTCCACTGTTGAAAAGAACGCAACGGACAACGAATTGGATGATTCGGAAGGTGAAGAATTTGCTCTAGCCTATCACAGATCTTTACGGGATTTAAAGAAACCGGCTAAGCAAAACAAGGGGTTGAGAGGAAGATTGCAGGATCTCGAAGAAGAAGTAAAAAGGGTAACTTCTCTCTCGACCGATCTTGAAGTGGAAAGGGATAAACTGAAAAAAGAAAATGTTTCCCTTCAAGAGTCCAATGAGCAACTCGAGAAGAACTATATAGATATGGTGAACAAAGCGAACTATTTCTTGAAGCTCTACGGCGAGGCCCGACGGGAAAAATTGGAAATGACAGAGACCATTTGCCAACTCAAGGATGACTTACAGCAATTTTCCTTAGGAAGGAGTAAGTTGGATAAACTTCTTGGTCTAGGTCAAACAAACAAGTTCGGCCTAGGATACAATCGAACTGAAGACAATTTTAGTTCGGTTGGGACAGTCTTTGTGCCTCAGTCGGTATCTCCTCCTCCGACACCGGAAACCATGACAACCAACGACAACAAACCTACTTCATCCTCTTTGGGATCGTCAAGATCTAAGGTATGTTTTCGTTGTGGTGTTTCAGGGCACATAAGAAGATATTGCAAGACGGGAGTCGAACGCTCATCTCAAGGACTTCTTGCAACAACTACCAAAATGGCTCCTCCCCGAAAATCAAAGCAAAACTTTTCAAATGAAAAGAGATTTGGTAGTTCATCGCGCAAGACGATTTCATCAAGGAACAACAATCGCTATAACAAGACGCCTTCACCTAGGCACATAACTTCTCGACCATTACCGACGCACTCCAAAAGGGTTTGGGTGCGCAAAGGTAAAATTTTCCCTTGTCTTGTTTCCAATGTTTCCTTGCATGCATATGATAGTTCGTCTTGGTATCTGGATAGCGGATGTTCCCGTCACATGACGGTCGTTCTTCCAAAATTGTTGGAAAAGGGACGGTAGCTATTCCAGATGGCCCGATTTTGAAAAACGTCTTATTTGTTGATGGCCTTAAAACTAACCTCATAAGCATAAGTCAACTTTGCGACAATGATTTTTCAGTTAACTTTTCATCTGTTGAATGCGTTGTAACTGATAAGGACCATGTCTTCTTTTTAAAAGGGGTTAGATCTGAAAACAATTGTTATGTTGTTCCTAATAAATTTTCTGAAAATTGTAACTTAGCTGCTTTGAATAATGAAACTCTTTGGCATGAAAGGCTAGGTCACTTAAATTTTAAGGAACTTACTAGAATTTCAAACAAGGACGTGGTCAAGGGGGTTCCAAAGCTTTTATTTAAACAAAACATTGTGTGTGGTGGTTGCCAAAAGGGAAAACAGTCTAGGACTGCACACAAGAACTTGAACCACGTTGGTACAAAACGGCCCTTGGAACTTTTGCACATGGACTTAATGGGGCCGACCCGTCAGCCATCTTTGGGAGGTAAATGGTACATTTTTTATTGGTTGATGATTTCTCTCGATTTTTATGGGTAGCATTTTTAAAAGAGAAAGCTGATACGTTTGACTCTTTTCATGAGATTTGCCATCGTATTATGATTGAAAAGAATGAAAAGATCATTCGTGTTAGAAGTGATAGAGGTGGAGAATTCATAAATTCAAAATTCATTGATTTTTGCACTTCAAATGGAATCAAACATGAATTCTCGGCACCCTATACACCTCAGCAGAATGGTGTTGTTGAGCGCAAGAACAGGGTTGTTCAAGAGATGGCGCGTGTGATGCTTCATAGCCGGAATTTACCGCTACATTTTTGGGCTGAAGCTGTGAACACCGCTGTCTATGTCATAAATAGAGTTTACTTGCGCCCAGGAACTTTAAATACACCATATGAGCTGTGGTTTAGTAGAAAACCCAATATCAAATATTTTCGTGTCTTCGGGAGTCGATGTTACATTTTACGTGACCGTGAAAATCTTGGAAAGTTCGACTCTCGAAGTGATGAAGGGATCTTTCTGGGTTATTCTACGAATAGCAGAGCATATCGAGTATTTAACATTGAATCTAAGACGATCGTAGAATCCATAAATGTTAAAGTAGATGAAGCTTCTCACTTTGAAACTGGAAAATCTACCCTCGATATCTCTCTAGATGATGATTCTCCTGCTAGTGCATCTTCTCATAATAATACTTCCAATATTAATGATGCATCTAATGGTTCTTCTAGTTTATCTGATGTGCAGGAATCATCTCATATATCTCCGAGTACTCCGTTTCAACAAACGTTACGAATCTCCAAGGATCATCCGGAATCGAATATTATTGGAGATCCACAAGAAGGAGTCAGAACTCGGAGGCAGTTGGTTTGTGGATTCGCTTGCTACGTATCTTTAATCGAACCAAAGAACATAGATGAAGCTCTTCAGGATGACTACTGGATTAAAGCAATGCAGGAAGAGCTCCATCAATTTGAGCGAAACAAAGTCTGGGAATTAACGAAGCCTCCAAAGCAACACAATGTGATAGGTACCAAATGGATCTTCAAGAACAAGAAAAATGAGGATGGTACTATCATCAGGAACAAGGCACGAATAGTTGCTCAAGGCTACTCTCAAGTAGAAGGTATAGACTTTGATGAAACCTTCGCCCCTGTAGCTAGACTCGAGTCCATTCGTATACTATTCGCTATTGCTTGTCATTTTAAAATCAAATTATTTCAAATGGACGTTAAGAGCGCATTTCTAAATGGGTTTTTAAATGAGGAAGTTTATGTGGCTCAACCGAAAGGTTTTGTAGATCATAAACAACCTAACCATGTTTTTCGTTTGAAAAAGGCTCTTTACGGTCTGAAACAAGCACCGCGAGCATGGTACGAAAGGTTAACAAAGCACCTTTTGGAGAAGGGCTATACTCGAGGGGGAGCTGATAGGACTCTCTTTGTGAAGCATTATCAAAGCAATTTTATTGTAGCACAAATCTATGTCGATGACATTGTATTTGGCGCAACAAGAGATAATGATGCTTCTAAATTCGCGGAGACCATGGAAAACGAATTTGAGATGTCCATGATGGGCGAATTGACTTATTTCCTTGGATTGCAAATTAAACAAAATGATGAAGGTATTCACTTGAGTCAATCCAAGTATGCAATGGAGTTGGTCAAAAAGTTTGATCTAGAAAATTGTAAAGATTTTCCGACTCCAATGGGAACTAGCCACAAGGGACTTGGAAGTGAATCACATAGTGAGAATGTAGACGAGAAACTGTATCGAAGTATGATTGGAAGTCTACTTTACCTCACGGCTAGTCGCCCGGATATATCTTTTGGTGTTGGGATTTGCGCGAGATATCAATCAGCACCAAAGGAGGTTCACCTGAAAGCGGTGAAAAGGATCATCCGGTATATCAATAGGATCAATTAATTTCGGAATTTGGTATCCTATGGGAACAAGTTTGGATATTGTTGGATACTCAGATGCCGATTGGGCAGGATCAGTGGATGATCGGAAAAGCACGAGTGGTGCATGCTTCTATCTTGGCCATTGTCTTGTTGCATGGCACAGTAAAAAGCAGAACTGCATAGCACTCCGCGACTGCCGAAGCGGAATACATTTCAGCTGGAAGTTGCTCAACTCAACTCATTTGGATGAAAAGCGTATTGAGCGACTTCCGCATCTTCGGTAACAATACTTTGTGACAACACTAGTGCTATTAACATTTCTAAAAACCCTGTGTTGCACTCTAGAACAAACATATTGAACTTAGATATCATTTTCTTAGAGAGCTAGTTGAATCAAATACTCTTCAACTTTCATATATTTCAACTGAGGATCAATTAGCTGACATTCTAACAAAACCTTTGGATCAAAAATGTTTATTCATTTACGAAAAGCAATTGGGATGCTTTCCTTGAAAATAATCTTCTTTTTGAAATCTTGCTTAGGATAGGTTTGTATTTGTTTTGTTTTTTGTTTTGTTC
>JAQNDB010003755.1:0-27656 GCA_029204045.2 Tillandsia leiboldiana
CGGTGCGGGGGCGACCCCGCGCGGCACCAGCCCGCCGGGGCCCCACCTGCGGGCGGCCCGCGCGGCAGGCGCGCGCGGGTGCCTCGCCCGCGGTGCGGGGGCGACCCCCGCGCGGCACCAGCCCGGCGGGAGCGCCCCAACCTGCGGGCGGCCCCGCGCGGCCAGCGCCGCCGCGGGTGCCTCGCCCGGTTGCGGGGGGGCCCCGCGTCGGCACCAGCGCCAGCGCGGCGCCCCGCCCGCGGCCGCCGTCCGGCGGCGGCGGCGGTGTTCCCCGTGAAGACCCCACCCCCCGAAACGCCTACACCACAAAACTAATAAAAACTCACACCTTTGATCCACCGGAAAAGAGAGGAAGAGGTATCGTCCTAACGTTGCCCGTTGATCCCGCGAGCAAGAACCCCGTCCTTTCCCTCGCAAGCCCCCGCCGTCGGTCTGACAAGAGCGAAAAAGGGTTGGGTCCCGTTTTATTCTCCTCTTTTTCCCTCTCGTGGTGTTTCTTAAAGAGAAACCCTAGCCTCCTCCCTCGCTCTTTTTTTTCCCTCTCGTGATGACTCTAAAGGGAACCCTAGCCGCCGACGAAGGGACCTAGGAGGGAACACCTAAAACCCTAGGTCCTCAAAGGGTAAGAGAATAATTAATCAATAGGGACAGATCCAGCGGCTATAATTACCCTCGAGAAACTTGCCGATCGTCCGCACGGATCCCGGGGCGCCTAAGTGGGGTCGAACTTCGAAAATTATTCCGGGGTTGAACCGGGAGTCGGAATCTGAAACCGATCGCGCCCCCGTTCTCCATTTCGCGAGCCCTTCGGCCTAAAAATGCCGCGAGCCCCGACGGATTCTCCGGAAAAAACCAAAAATTCTCCCTCAGTCGCAGTCGAAGAGAAAAAGGGGTAACGGGGAGGGTCACGGAAAAGTCAGGTCTTACATCACTCACTAATAAAAACAAGTTTCGTCCCGAAACTTAACTCCCGCCTGCGGCGCTGGGGGTCCGGGTGCACCCCTCACCCTCGATTCGGGTTCCCAAGTTGTCTCACGTTCTCCAGATTGCTCCAAAACGCCTTCACGTAGGGAAAATGTCCGCTTCGTAGCTTTTCAGTCCTCCCGCGCTAGGGTCCGAACCGCTCTTACCGGCTCTCGTAGTTCAAGTTTCCTTGAACTGATTTGCGGAGTCGTCAAGCACTCGCGACGGTTGGGGGATACTTCCGAAGCATGATGGCGCGGACACCCCGGAACTCGGTCGTGATTTGTGCGGTGGTAGGGCGAGGCGATGGGGCACGGTGGCCGTCGCACTCCGGGATCCCAAAAAAGTCCCCACGTACTATGGCACACTAGCCTCTCAACCCGACTCGCTTCGCCCTGATCGTTCCAACAAATCGGGGGTTTGCATCGCCTACCGTACGATGCTTTGTACGGTGTCATCCGGGTGCTTGTCTGGTAATTGACGTCGTAGACGAACTCGCCATGGGTAGGTAGCGTGACCATCCGCCCATTCAAAACCTATGCATGCTCGGAGTATGTCCTCGAGGATCTGGATCGCCCGTTCGGATTTGCCCATCCATTCTGAGGTGATAGGCCGGGCTGAAGTGTAGCTTGGCCCGAGTATAAGTGTCGGCGTCCCGTGTAGCCCCGCAACTCATCGATGTACACTTGGTCAGTCGGTCTCGTGTCCAGGTCGAAATCCTTCAATAGTCCTAACCACCTTCTTCGCCGTAAGTTCGGCCCTTCTGGGTGGAGAGGCGCTTAAGGCTTTGGTGTCCGTGGTGCGTTACCGTGGGCCCCGAAGAGATAGTACCACATCAACGTCTCAACGAGGACGACTGCGGCACTCCAGGTCGTGTGTCGGTTAGTTCTACATGTAGTCCTTGAGTTGCCCTGTCGCATAGGCTACGACTCTTCCTTGCTGCCTTAGTACTTCCTCCAGTCCAATTCGCGATGCAGTGCAGCATACTTCGAAGTCTTCCCCGGGCGTTGGTACGGCGAGCACGGGCGCCCTTGTTAATCGCTTTTCAGGCTCTTCACAGCTTCCTTAGCATTGGGCCGTCCAAAAGAACTTGGCTCCCTTCGGGTCGAGCGGTTTCAAGGAAGTCATGCTCTTTAACAGGCTTCATCTAATTCCGGGCAGTCAACGCGCAGCTGCAAGCTCCTCCCCTGTTCCCGCCCAGTAGAACGGCCATGCCCAGCCGGTGCCTTCCGCCCTTTATTTTTGCTACTAAGTGCATGGTCCCCAAGTGGGATGAACAAAAAGTGCGTGCCTAAGTAGATCGAGGCCAAATCCGGTTGGTTTTGGATGGAGAAAAGAAGGGATCTAGAAAAGAGAAGGGAGTATCTGCGGACTACGCCAACGGCGGATTCCCGCAGTCCCTCTTAAGGCGTTCGCCCCTCCCCAAAAGATCCGAGGACAAACGACAGAAAAACAACGAAGCTATTACTAAACGGGACATAGCCGAAACCCCATAACAGATGAAGAAAGGATGGTATAACTCAGGTTCGACGGATGTCCCCAACTAAAAAAGTAGTTCAAGTATTACCTGTCGTCACTCGGTTCGGGACGTTGCTCCGTCGTGCTGGGGGCGGCTGGGGTAGCCCTCCCGCAACCCCTGGGCCAGCGCCGCACTGCGTGGTTGGCAGGGTCCTGGGTATCGTACGAGTCCGCCGACGGCGAGCGTCGGGTCGGTCCTTTCCTTCTGGGTTGGGAGCCGCGGTATCCTCTCGTCCCTCCCGTTGTGGCGTTGCGGCTGTAGCGGCCTGCTCTCGCGGACATGAAGCGCCGGTGTGGATCTGATTTGCCGCAACCCGTTGCAGTGGGAGTACCTCCAGAGGCAGTTCGTCACCGATGCGCCTTTCCGCAGATGACGCAGGGCCCTTGTAGCGACTCCGGGGTCCCTGTTGGTACCCGCCCACCCTTCCTTGCATTTTTCCAGGTGTTGGTTCGCACCGGTACCTTGGTTTGGGGCCTCCCCTGCAAGGCGGGGGTGGCGGTCTTTCTCTGCTTCGACAGGTCCCGGCGGCCGGGGGCCTAGTGACGCCTGGCTTCTGGTGCCGTGTAACGCGTGTGACCCGGTCTACCACACCGGAAACATTGATCATCCCGCCAGGGGCAGCCATCATTCGATGTGCGCCGCCACAAATGACGCACGGCTTCGATGGGCGGGGCCCCTCCTTCTTCACACGCGGTCCAGACTCCGGTTCTACCTTCGGACGTTTGGTCGCCGCGCTCGCCAGATAGGGGTCCTCCGCCGGGTCAGGGTAGGGGCACCCTTGCCGGGGCGTACTCTTGCTCCGCACGCATGGCCAACTAACTGCATCGTGATAGGTGGGAAATCCCGCCGGTGGCATCCGCGAGGGGTACCGTCCCATGGGCCGTGCTGGAAGTGGTCAACGCTCTCAAGGTCCCGCGTCAGCATGCACAGACGCTCCGTGAGAGTCAGTAGCTGTCCTGCCACATCGCGCAGTTGGTTGCGCAGCAAGCGGTTCGATCTCGCTGCGGCGTCATTTCGTCCGTCGGTCGTCGCTCACTGTGTTGGACTGCTATTGTATCTGCGTACATAATGAAAGCATACCGATCATCACAAACATAGAGACATAACTGACAAGGCAACCCCCTCCTAAAGGGTTCTACTAAATCTCTCCCTACCCTCCCACGTACACTCGTGTTCTATTATTTATCCCCGTGTTCACTTTATTACTCAGCAGCCAGATATTGCGCCCGTGGATGTTAGGCCCCGACTGTTGTGGTTAGAGTTTACCGCTCTGATACCATCTTAATCTGTCACGCCCCGGGGTACGATCGCGCGGAAGAGGGGCCACCGATGCCCCTGAATCAGCCATATATTTTTTTTTTGTAAAACATACTCCCCGGCGCGTGCACAGACCCGCCGCATACACAAATTCGCTCGCAAATGGGCAGAGGCCCCTTTGTATATGCACGGCGTCTCGGCTACAAAGTGTCTCACAAGGCGTAGTACATACAATCTCTAACCAAATCAGTTGGGGTCTCGTACACATACAACCAAACAATTCACATGACATTCTAGCATTCACTTAGAGTATAGAGGCCGGTGTGTTTGAAAGGATACTAAATCACAAGGTTTTGAAAGCAGCATCCACACGATGCCCTCTTTTGTGAAACAGTTCGCCAAACACATAAATCCCACAAGGTTTATAAAGCTCGGTGCCCACACGACACCCACGTTTTAGAAATAGTTTTCGCAAACGGTTTTCTTTGTTTTTCATCGTTCAAAACGGCCAAGTAAGAGAGAACGTAGTATTCATTCAATTATCAAAAAGAAAGGAAAGGCAACATCCACTTCGACCCCACGGGGGTGTCGCAATCCACAACTAGCTACCATGAATAATAAAAGAAAAGGGAAAGAAGAGTCACTGTATCTGAAGTCACCCAAAAAAAATCAGATCAGCACCCTAACGTCCTCACCGGCGCCCCAGCACTCGCCCCTGGACGAACCTGTCACGGAGTGGGAAGTCAGTGACTAGAAATAAACATAATGAGCAAGAATACTATAATAAAACAAACCACTGTAACCAGAGCAACTGTCACCCCCCTCCCATAAACCGTCAACAATGATCACAACCTGCACCAAACATAAACCGGGCACCCTCCCCGGACACCGCACCGGGCCCCTACCCCGGTGCCCCTCCCCTCTCCGCCGAGCACCTGCCTCGGCCGCCGAGCACCAACCTCGGCGTCACCGCTCACACCCTCCACCCATGAGGGCCCCCATCCCTAACGCCACCTCCGCGTGGGGTACACGGGTCCAACGTACCACTTTTCCGGAAAAGCACACCCTTGCGGTGGCCAAACCGCTGGTGTGCGTGTAGTAAAACTTGAGCCTCAGATGATAAAGCGAATAGAATAAGATTCGGGGTCAGCGTTGCTCATAAGGACAACCAGAAGGGTGAACACCTTTGCTCATGAGGAAATCTTAAGGAGGAAAACACCGTTGCTCATTGTGAGCAACTTGAAGAGGAACACACCTTCGCTCACGAAGAGCATCTTAGAGAGAAACCCACCTTTGCTCACGAGGAGCAACTTAGAGAGAAACCCACCTTTGCTCACGAGGAGCAACTTAGAGAGAAACACCTTTTCTCATGTCCGCCCTTACCCAATTAACCTCGGCGAATTTACCCACCTTTTGCGTGCGTCGTCCGGCGTTCGGTACGTCCGTGATCGTGCGCCCGTCGCCAACAATGTCCTGCACTCCTGAAGGAATAAGGGCAAGTCAAGACTAAGGATCCGACACTCACACCGACTCCCACCCATGTGCGGCGGAGTTCCCCGCCCGGCACTGGCCCGTGCGGCGCGCACTCCGCCCGGGCACAGCATCGCGTGGCCCCAGCCCGCGCGGGCGCCCCTCCTGCGGCGGCCCCGCGCGGCCAAGCGCCGCGCGAGTGCGTTGCCCGTGGTGCGGGGGCGACCCCGCGCGGCCCCAGCCCGCGCGGGCGCCCCACCTGCGAGCGGCCCTGCGCGGCCAAGCGCCGCGCGAGCGCGCTGCCCGCGGTGCGGGGGCGACCCCGCGCGGCACCAGCCCGCGCGGGCGCCCCACCTGCGGGCGGCCCCCGCGCGGCCAAGCGCCGCGCGAGTGCCTCGCCCGCGGTGCGGGGGCGACCCTGCGCGGCACCAGCCCGCGCGGGCGCCCCACCTGCGGGCGGCCCCCCCGCGCGGCCAAGCGCCGCGCGGGTGCCCCGCCCGCGGTGCGGGGGCGACCCCGCGCGGGCACCAGCCCGCGCGGGCGCCCCACCTGCGGGCGGCCTCGCGCGGCCAAGCGCCGTGCGGGTGCCTCGCCCGCGGTGCTGGGGGCGACCCCGCGCGGGCACCAGCCCGCGCGGGCGCCCCCACCTGCGGGCGGCCCCGCGCGGCCAAGCGCCGCGCGGGTGCCTTGCCCGCGGTGCGGGGGTGACCCCGCGCGGGCACCAGCCCGCGCGGGCGCCCCCACCTGCGGGCGGCCCGCGCGGCCAAGCGCCGCGCGGGTGCCTCGCCCGCGGTGCGGGGGCGACCCCGCGCGGCACCAGTCCGCGCGGGCGCCCCTACCTGCGGGCGGCCCCGCGCGGCCAAGCGCCGCGCGGGTGCCTCGCCCGCGGTGCGGGGGTGACCCCGCGCGGCACCAGCCCGCGCGGGCGCCCCCACCTGCGGGCGGCCCCGCGCGGCCAAGCGCCGCGCGGGTGCCTCGCCCGCGGTGCGGGGGCGACCCCGCGCGGCGCCAGTCCGCGCGGGCGCCCCACCTGCGGGCGGCCCCGCGCGGCCAAGCGCCGCGCGGGTGCCTCGCCCGCGGTGCGGGGCGACCCCGCGCGGCACCAGCCCGCGCGGGCGCCCCACCTGCGGGCGGCCCCGCGCGGCCAGGCGCCGCGCGGGTGCCTCGCCCGCGGTGCGGGGGCGACCCCGCGCGGCACCAGCCCGCGCGGGCGCCCCACCTGCGGGCGGCCCCGCGCGGCCAAGCGCCGCGCGGGTGCCTCGCCCGTGGTGCGGGGCGGCCCCGCGCGGCACCAAGCGCCGCGCGGCGCCCCGCCCGCGGCCGGTCCGGCGGCGGCGGCGGTGTTCCCCGTGAAGACCCCACCCCCCGAAACGCCTACACCACAAAACTAATAAAAACTCACCTTTGATCCGCCGGAAAAGAGAGGAAGAGGATCGTCCTAACGTTGCCCGGTTGATCCCGCGAGCAAGAACCTCCGTCCTTCCCTCGAAAGCCCCGCCGTCGGTCGTACAAGAGCGAAAAAGGGTTGGGTCCCCGTTTTATTCTCCTCTTTTTCCCTCTCGTGGTGTTTCTTAAAGAGAAACCCTAGCCGTCCTTCCCTCTCTCTTTTTCCCTCTTGTGATGACTCTTAAAGGGAAACCCTAGCCGCCGAACGAAGGGACCTAGGAGGGAACACCTAAAACCCTAGGTCCCTCAAAGGGTAAGAGAATAATTAATCAATAGGGACAGATCCAGCGGCTATAATTACCTCGAGAAACGTGCCGATCGTCCGCACGGATCCCGGGGCGCCTAAGTGGGGTCCGAACTTCGAAAAATTATTCCGGGTGAACCGGGAGTCGGAATCTGAAACCGATCGCGCCCCCGTTCTCCATTTCGCGAGCCCTTCGGCCTAAAAATGTCCGCGAGCCCCGACGGATTCTCCGGAAAAACACCAAAAATTGTCCCTCAGTCGGGCAGTCGAAGAAAAAGGGGTAACGGGGAGGGTCACGGAAAAGTCAGGTCTTACACTCGCGTCTCAGCATGTGAGACTGTGAAAGAAATCTGGGATGTTGTTCAGGTTACACATGAGGGAACTAACCTCGTGAAGATTCAGAAACTGCAAATGCTTACGAGCAAGTTTGACTCTATCTTAATGGCAGAAAATGAATCTTTCACGGACTACTATACACGATTGCAAGATATCGTAAACTCATGTGCTAACCTGGGAGAGAAGATTCCAGAATTTAAGATTGTAAGAAAGATCTTAAGAACTCTTCCTGAACGATTTCGCCCAAAGGTTACTGCCATTGAAACTATTAAACACCCGGACGAAATACGTGTAGAAGAATTAGTTGGTGCATTACAAACTTATGAAATGACATTTACTACTAACATTCTTCTGGAAAAGCATCCTCTTCTAAGTCTTCAGGTTATGCGTTGAAAACAGCTAAGGAAGAAGACGCGGATACATCCTCCTCAGACGATGACGAGAACCTTTCAATGGAGGAATTTGAGAAGCAGCTCGCTCTCTTGACAAGGAAGTTTCGCCGCAACTTTCAAAGGGGTAATTCAAGTAAATCTCCATCCTTCGGAAAGTCGGTCAAAGGCAAGGGTACTTCAAGTTACAAGTCAAGAAAGCAAGAAAACTTCTCAAAGGATAAGAAAAGTTCAGAGGGACAACTACAATGCTTCAAATGTCGAGGCTACGGCCACATTGCAACGGAGTGTCCCAACAAGTATCCGGCTAAGAAGAAGGCGATGCAAGTCGTCACTTGGGATGACAACTCAACGTCAAATGAGTCGTCTTCGAGTGATGAAGAAAAGAGCTCCACGGCATTCCACGCGTCCATATCTTCACCCTTCATGTGCTTTATGGCAAGTACATCCGAGTCGTTGTCCAACTCCACTGTTGAAAAGATTGCAACGGACAATGAATCGGATGATTCGGAAGGTGAAGATTTTGCTTTAGCCTACCACAGACTTTTGAGGGATTCAAAGAAAGTGGCGAAGCAAAACAAGAGTTTGAGAGGGAGAGTGCATGATCTCGAAGAAGAAGCAAAAAGAGCAACCTCTCTCTCAAACGCTCTTGAAGTGGAAAGGAAAAATCTGATAAAAGTAAATGTTTCCCTTCAAGAGTCCAATGAGCGTTTTGAGGAGGAACATACAAATCTGGTGGATAAAGCGAATCACTTCTCAAAGCTCTACAACGAGGCTCGACAGGATAACTTGGAAATGACAAAGACCATTTTCCAACTCAAGGATGACTTAGAGTGATTCTCTTCAGGAAGGAGTAAGTTGGATAGACTTCTTGGTCTTGGTCAATCAAATCGGTTCGGCCTCAGATACACTCAAACTGGAAACAGTCCAAGTTCGAGTGGGACAGTTTTTGTGCCTCAGTCGGTATCTCCTCCTCCAACAACGGAATTCAAGACAAACAACGACAACAAACCTACTTCATCCTCTTTGGGATCGTCAAGATCTAAGGTATGTTTTTGTTGTGGTGTTTCAGGGCACATAAGAAGATATTGCAAGACGGGAGTCAAACGCTCACCTCAATCACCTCTTGCAACGACTACCAAAAAGGCGCCTCCCCGGAAATCAAAGCAAAACCTTTCAAATGAAAAGAGCCTTGGTCGTTCACCGCGCAAGACGACATCATCAAGGAGCGGCAATCGATCTGACAAGACGCCTTCACCTAGGAGAATAACCTCACGACCATTACCGACGCACTCCAAAAGGGTTTGGGTGCGCAAAGGTGAAATTTACCCTTGTCTTGTTACCAATGTTTCCTTGCATGCATATGATAGTTCGTCTTGGTATCTGGATAGCGGTTGTTCCCGTCACATGACCGGTGACAAAAATAGTTTTCAAAATCTTGAGAAAATCTCCGGAGGACTTGTTGTTTTCGGAGACGGTCGATCTTCCAAAATTGTTGGAAAAGGGACGGTAGCTATTCCAGATGGCCCGATTTTGAAAAACGTCTTATTTGTTGATGGCCTTAAGACTAACCTCATAAGCATAAGTCAACTTTGCGACAATGGTTTTTCAGTTAACTTTTCATCTGTTGAATGCGTTGTAACTGATAAGGACCATGTCTTCTTTTTAAAAGGGGTTAGATCTGAAAACAATTGTTATGTTGTTCCTAATAAATTTTCTGAAAATTGTAACTTAGCCACTCTGAATAATGAAACTCTTTGGCATGAAAGGCTAGGTCACTTAAATTTTAAGGAACTTACTAGAATTTCAAACAAGGACGTGGTCAAGGGGGTTCCAAAACTTTTATTTAAACAAAACGTTGTGTGTGGTGGTTGCCAAAAGGGAAAACAGTCTAGGACTGCACACAAGAACTTGAACCACGTTGGTACAAAACGGCCCTTGGAACTTTTGCACATGGACTTAATGGGGCCGACCCGTCAACCATCTTTGGGAGGTAAATGGTATATTTTTTTATTGGTTGATGATTTCTCTCGGTTTTCTTGGGTAGCATTTTTAAAAGAGAAAGCTGATACTTTTGATTCTTTTCACGAGATCTGCCTTCGTATTATGATTGAAAAGAATGAAAAGATCATTCGTGTTAGAAGTGATAGAGGTGGAGAATTCATTAATTCAAAATTCATTGACTTTTGTACTTCAAATGGTATTAAGCATGAATTCTCTGCACCCTATACACCTCAACAGAATGGTGTTGTCGAGCGCAAGAACAGGGTTGTTCAAGAGATGGCGCGTGTGATGCTTCATAGCCGGAATTTACCGCTACATTTTTGGGCTGAAGCTGTGAACACCGCTGTCTATGTCATTAATCGTGTGTTCTTGCGCCCGGGAACGTTAAATACACCATATGAACTATGGTGTGGTAGAAAACCCAACATCAAATATTTTCGCATCTTCGGGAGTCGGTGTTACATTTTACGTGACCGTGAAAACCTTGGAAAGTTTGACTCACGAAGTGACGAAGGGATTTTCTTGGGGTATTCTACTAATAGTAGAGCATATCGAGTATTTAACTTGGAATCTAAGACGATCGTAGAATCCATAAATGTTAAAGTAGATGAAGCTTTTCACTTTGCATCTGAAAAATCTACCCTCGATATTTCTCTAGATGATGATACTCCTGCTGTTGCATCTTTTCATAATAATACTTCCAATATTAATGATGCATCTAATGGTTCTTCAAGTTTATCTAATGTGCAGGAATCATCTCATATATCTCCGAGTACTCCGTTTCAACAAATGCTACGAATCTCCAAGGATCATCCGGAATCGAATATTATTGGAGATCCACAAGAAGGAGTTAGAACTCGGAGGCAGTTGGTTTGTGGATTCGCTTGCTACGTATCCTTAATCGAACCAAAGAACATAGATGAAGCTCTTCAGGATGACTACTGGATTAAAGCAATGCAGGAAGAGCTCCATCAATTTGAGCGAAACAAAGTCAGGGATTTAACGAAGCCTCCACAGCAACACAATGTGATAGGTACCAAATGGATCTTCAAGAACAAGAAAAATGAGGATGGTACTATCATCAGGAACAAGGCACGATTAGTTGCTCAAGGCTACTCTCAAGTAGAAGGTATAGACTTTGATGAAACATTCGCCCCTGTAGCTAGACTCGAGTCCATTCGTATACTGTTTGCTATTGCTTGTCATTTTAAAATCAAATTATTTCAAATGGACGTTAAGAGCGCATTTCTAAATGGGTTTTTAAATGAGGAAGTTTATGTGGCTCAACTGAAAGGTTTTGTAGACCATAAACAACCTAACCATGTTTTTCGTTTGAAAAAGGCTCTTTACGGTCTGAAACAAGCACGCGAGCATGGTACGAAAGGTTGACAAAGCACCTTTTGGAGAAGGGCTATACTCGAGTGGGAGCTGACAGGACTCTCTTTGTGAAGCATTATCAAAGCAATTTCATTGTAGCACAAATCTATGTCGATGACATTGTATTTGGCGCAACAAGAGATAATGATGCTTCTAAATTTGCGGAGACCATGGAAAGCGAATTTGAGATGTACATGATGGGCGAATTGACCTACTTCCTTGGATTGCAAATTAAACAAAATGATGAAGTGTAAGACCTGGCTTTTCCGTTACCCTTTCCGTTATCCCTTTCTTACGACTGTCCGACTGTGGGACAATTTTTAGTGTTTTTCCGGAAAGTCCGTCGGGACTCGCGGACATTTTTAGGCGGAAGGGCTCGCGAAACGGAGAACGGGGACGCGATCGGTTTCGGATTCCGACTCCCGGTTCTCCCAGAATAAATTTTTGAAGTTCGGACCCCTTTAGGCGCCCCGGGATCCGTACGATTGGATGACACGCTTTTCGAGACAGTCTTAGCCGCCGATTGTTATTAGGGTTTCCTTAAAACCGGGGGGCCGTAGGGTTTTTCTTTTCCCTCTTGGTTTTTCCCTCTTGACGGCTAGGATTTAGGGCGGCACTTTTAAGAAAGAAAACCCCATTCCTTTCTTCCTCCCTTTTCATAAGGCGCATGAGAAACCGAGGCGACGAGACGAGAAGAAGGGAAGAACGGGGGAAACCCATCCCTCGTGGAGCATTCCGTTGGAGACGAGAGGGACGATCCACCCTCCCACCCTTTTTCCTCACAAGATCACGGTAAGCGTCGTTCCCCCCCCCCCCCCCCTTTTTATTGCATTTTCTGTGGGGTCGAGGTTTTGGTTGGGGGTTGTTCGGGTGTCGCACGCGTCGTGGGTTGTGGTAACGGGAAGCCGCCGTCGCCGTTGTCAAACGGGAGGCCGCCGCCGCCGTTATCATGCCCACGAGGTCGTCGCCGGAGTCGCACGGGAGCGAAAACGGAGAAGAAAACACAAAAAGGGGGCGTTACTGTTCATCGCGTACGGATCCTCCAGCCGCGGTCCACAGACCCCAGTCGTGCACCTGGTGCAGCCCCCGCAGCCCTGGAGGCGCAGACCCGGCGCGCGGAACCGTGCGCCGGGCTGCGCACTGTGCGCGGTGCACGCTCCGGGCGTGCACCCGGCGCTCGCCGCGGCACCGCGCGGCATGGACCCGGTCCGCGCCTTTTCCCGTGCGCGGCCCGGCCCAAGCCGCCCCGGTTCACCCTGCCGAGCGGTGCACCCGGTCCGCGACCGCCAGCACTGTGGCCGTGAACCCGGTCCGCGACGCCGGTGTGCTCCGACGGCTCACCGAGCGGTGCACCCGGTCTGCTCCGCAGTCGTCTGCTGCCGTGGGCCCGGTCCACGCCTGGATCCGTGCACCATCCGTCAGCCCGGAAGCCTGGGAGCTCCGTTTTTGGCCCGTTTCGCCCCGTTTTTGAGTGTTTTTGACTACGACGATGTTTTTAACAATACTTTTCCTACCTTAGTTTTTCGGGCGCAAGGCGGGAGAACTTCTGACTGGAATTTTTCCCGCACACCCTTTTCTTCGCGTTCCAGGTGGGTACCCCTTAGAACCTCTTTATGCACAGTTTCGTTGTTGCTATGTTTATTTTGTTGAGGGGTTTGGTGGGTGATGTGGACCTCCGGATTTACGGCTGTCGCGGTAGAAGACCGGGCGGGCAGTTCGCCCTATCCGAACAAAGGTAGGGTTGTTCGGGGCATACTAGCGTTGGGGGCAGTGATCGACGTGACCTTTCAGAACATTAAAGTTGAACTTGTGGAATATTGTTAACTCCGGTAAAGGTTTGTGTTTTATTATCTTTATAGTATGGCGACTATGGGTCGCTGTGGGGACTTTTCCATTGTCTTGGTTTCCGGAGTTATGGGAAAAGGGGTAAGAACTTAGTAATTGCATGTTTACATTTGCTAACCTTGTTAAAGCCATTGTGGGGATATTTGGTTGCCGAGGCAGGTGCTCGGTCTGGGTTGCCGAGGATGGTGCTCGGATGAGGCTCGAGATTTTGCTACACGCACAAAGATCTTAGTAATTGCATGTTTACATTTGCTAACCCTGTTAAAGCTATTGTGTGGATATTTGGTTGCCGAGGCAGGTGCTCGGTCTGGTTTGCCGAGGATGGTGCTCGGATGAGGCTCGAGATTGCTACACGCACACCCGCGGTTTGGCCACCGCAAAGGGTGTGCTTTTCCGGAAAAGTGGTACGTTGACCCGTGTACCCCACGCGGTGGTGGCGTTAGGAATGGGGGCCCCCATGGGTGGGGGGTGTGAGCGGTGATGTCGAGGCAGGTGCTCAGCGGTGGGCATCGGGGAAGGTGCCCGATGTTGTTTTGATACAGGGTGTGGTTATGGTGGATGATGCCGAGGTGGGTGCTCGGCGGCCGAGGCAGGTGCTCGGTGTGGTTGCCGGGGGAGGTGCCCGGTTTTGGTTTGCACGAGGTTCTGCATTATATTGTTTGCACGGGGTTCAGCATTGTATGGTTTGCACATGGTGCTTCATTGTTGGTTGCTCTGGTTTCTATCGTGGTTTGCCTGACTTTAGCCCTATTTGCTTATTATGTTATTTCTTGTCACTGACTCCCCACTCCACGACAGGTTCACCCAGACCGTCCGGGGTCGAGCGCTAGGGCACCGGAGAGGCCGCAAGAGTGCTGCTCTGACTTTGATCGAGCTTCAGACACAGTGACCTTTCTTTCCCTTTATCTTTTATTACTCATGTTAGTTAGTTGTGGTTTGCGATACCCCCGTGGGGTCAAAGTGGATGTTGCCTCTTTCCTTTTTGAATAATTGAATGAATTCTACGTTCTCTCTTACTTGGCCGTTTTGAACGATGAAAAGCAAAGAAAACCGTTTGCGAAAACTACTTTTAAAACGTGGGTGTTGTTACGGAATTTGAGTTGGCGTAGTTTCGTGAAAGTCTCAAGTCTTGAAGATTGAAGGTGAAGAAAGTTGGATCATTTAACTCAATCTCAAGTAAGAAGAATTCAAAAGGATCAGGTATGTTTAACTAAAGAATTTGTGTGATCCGAATACTTCTTGTAGTGTAGAAACACTTGGAAGAATCTTTCATTGCATAAAAATCAAAAACTGGACTTGGGACATGTTCAGGATCCGGATCAGGTTGTTCGATCCGGATCCCGAAGGTGGTTCGTTCATACATCGTCGCAATCCGGATCGTAGTCTCTTGATCCGGATCCCGAACGTTGAGTTTACCATCTACCTTGAACGATCCGGATCTTGCTTCGCAATCCGGATCCCGAACGTTGATGTTTGGTAAACTGTATGAACGATCCGGATCGTAGTCACATGATCCGGATCCCGAACCTTCGTTTTTCTGGAATTGGCTGTTTCGTTATGACGATCCGGATCCTAGTTATCACGATCCGGATCGCCGTCCGTAAAAATCCAGAAATGGTTGGTTTTTGATTCTTATCTCCTTCCTAGGGTTTCTAACCTATAAATACACCCTATGACTCCTTTTCTAGGGTGAATCCACATAGCCGTCATTTTCTTGTATCATCATATACGGCTATAGATCCACATATAGAGAAGAAAGGAAATCATTAGAGAATACTCTATGTTTCTTCATCTATATTGATTAGTTTGATTCTAGGTTTTCATACTCACATCTTGAGTTGAATCAAACTAATGAATACTTAGATGGTATTTCCGATCTATCTTTGATCTAAGTATTCGGCGGATCATCACCACCCAAAAAACAACGATTTTCCCCAAAAATCGGCGCGTGGATTCGCGTGTCCTTGTGGATTCAAGGTTCAATCGCTCTCGTGGATTCGGAGCGAGGCACGTTCGTGGATTCGAACGGTGCTATTGGGTGAAGACCGTGGATTCGGTCGGACGTCGTGGATTCGACGTTGGACGCCGTGGATTCGGCGTTGGGCGCAGATCGTGGATTCGAGAAGCGTCTGGAGCGAGCGGAGAAGATCCTCTAGGAGCGTATGGAAAAGGTTGAGTCGTAAGTGTGTACGGTAAATCACCTTGTACGTGTTTTAATTCTAGTGGATTTCTGCCGTGTTATCGGTCCCGTGGTTTTTTACTCCGGTGATGGAGTTTTCCACGTAAAAATCTTGCGTGTTATCTTATTTTCCGCATTGGGTTTTATCGCAACGATTTTTGGAGTGTTTATACGTTTACACCTATTCACCCCCCTCTAGGTGTTTCTTCCCCTATTTAGATCCGTATTATATACGACCCAACAGGTGTCGTGTGGGCACCGAGCTTTACAAACCTTATGGGATTTATGTGTTTGCGAACTGTTTTCATAAACGATGGCGTCGTGTGGATGCCGCTTTCAAAACCTTGTGATTATTTATCCTTTCAAAACACCGGCCTCTATGCTCTAAGTGAATGCTAGAATATCATGTGAATTGTTTGGTTGTATGTGTACGAGACCCCAACTGATGTGGTTAGAGATTGTGTGTGCTACGCCTTGTGAGACACTTTGTAGTTGAGACGCCGTGCATATACAAAGGAGACTCTGCCCGTTTGCAGAGTGAATTTGTGTATGCGGCGGGTCTGGACACGCGCCGGGGAGTATTGTTTTACAAAAAAAAAATATATGGCTGATTCAGGGGCATCGGTGGCTCCTCTTCCGCGCGATTCGAACCCCCGGGGCGTGACAGATTAAGATGGTATCAGAGCGGTAAACTTTAACCACAACAGTCGGGGCCCAACATCCACGGGGCGCAATACACTAACTACTGATTAATAAAGTGAACTGGGGGATTTAATTTTAGTACGTCTGTAGGTCGCGGTGCTAGACCCGATAGGTCTAGGGTTGACTTGGTTTCTTTGTATGTAGCGATTAATGGCCCGAAATGGGTTATCAGCGGATAACGCAGGGGCAGAAAGTACGGTGCCAATAGCGGCGGAGTATCAGCTGCTCCGACAACAACTACAAGAGGTGGCCGGGCAGTTGGCAACCCTTATGGAACAAATGCGGCAGTGGGCGCAACAGTCGACAATACCAATGGAGGTCGCCCAGGCTTCTTTGCCCGGACCAACCGCACCAGTGACGAGACCGTCGGTGGCGGTCAGCGAGACTACGGTTGCCCCTTCTCCGACCTCGGTGACCGAGATACCGTCGGTTCATCCGACGACGCCTTCAGTAGCACTAACACCAGCAACTTCGGGACTTACGCCGGGGGCACCGCCCTTCCATCTTGGACCACGTTCCGAGAAAAAAACGGTTTGAGGCATTTCTCTCCGACAGCATCAAACAGCAGATGGAAGATAACCTGAAGCACATCAAGAAAGGAAGTCAGACAGTTACGGGTTATCAACGGGCAAATTGTGAGGTTGACCAAATGTGTTCCCCCTGTTATAAGAGATGAATCTCACAAAGCCCGTCTTTTTGTGAATGGTTTACGAAGCGACATCTACAAGGTGGTGCGAACGGCGGGTTTGCACACCTTCTAGGAGGTGGTCGATAGAGCCACCACAGTGGAGCACGGATTTGCGATTTCACGAGCCCGACGGGAGAGCTCACATCACGGCGGGGATAAGAAACGAGCTCGACCTTGTTTTGGAAAGGAGCATACCAAGAGGAGCCGGCCTCCTAAATACCTGAGATGGCAACAAGGAACCACGAATGCGCCGACGGGAGGACAATGGTCGGTGGACAAGTCTTGCATCAATTGCGGTGGAATACACCAAGTGACCGAATGTCCCCAGAAGCAAGACCACCGTTTTCGATGCGGCAAACCGGGGCGCCATTGTTTCAACTGCCCCTCGGAAACAGGGACATCACCCGTAACAGCATCCCACTCCTCCACCTCGCTTCATGTTTCTCCCTACCATAGATATTAGAAGAAATCCCATCGTAGAAATAAGTTCGGTCGGATCCTCCGGCTACCCCTCGAGGCAGGCGGCTGTACTCCTTCCTGCCCAGCGAGGGCGAGACGGGTTCTTAGTCTCTAAGGACTAATGAGGTTTTCGTTAAAAGTTAACGGCATCACGCTTGGGGCCGACAGTCGCGGCAATCTTTTAGTGGTAGTTGACTGCTTGAAGTTCCAAGTGCGTCTCCGGGAACCGGACTTACCGAAAAACAGCCTTGTGAACTCGGAGGGGTTGTCATGAGTTCACGGTCATACCGTTCAGACTCGTTAACGCACCAGCGGTATTCATAGGCATGAGGAATAGGATACTCAAGCCCTCCTTAGACCAGCCGGTAATGGTCTTATAGTGGACGTTCCGATCTACTCTCACAACGGACAAGGGATATGGGGAACACTCGCGAGTAATCCCCTAGACCCTCCAGGATCAGCAACCGTATGCCAGACTCATAAAGTGTGAGTTTTGGCTCCGTGAGGTGGACTTTTTGGGGCGTACCGTTTCGACATCTGGAATTGCAGTGGATCCGAGGAGGATCGAGTCGGTGGCCAACTGGGCTCGGCCAACAACGGTGACGAAGATCCGAAGCTTCTTAGGACGGGCAGGCCATTACAGACGCTTCGTGGGAGGCCACTTCCCTAAATCGACTAACCCAAAGTGGGTAGAGGTTCGTCTGGACAGCCCAGTGCCAAAGGAGTTTCAAAGAACTTAAAGACAGACGCACACAGGCGCCAGTGCTTATACAGCCGAAGCCCAGAAAGGACTATAAGATCTAGTCTGACGAATCTCCAAGAGGATCTTGGGAGACCCATCGACGGACACGTAACTACAACTGGTGCAAGACAGAATGTCCTCGGAGCAAGGCGGAATTTTTACGAGTGACTCAGGGATGTAATAAGGTTCCGGGGACGAATCCGTGTGCCCGATAAGCTAGAAACGAGGGAAGAAAATCTAGCCAAAGTATATAATACCTCCTATACCGCGCATTCCGGAGGTACAAAGAGGTGCAGGGATCTATGGCAGACCTTCTGGTGGCCCAAATCGAAAGAGCGATGTGGCACAAATTGTGGCGCAATTTCTGGTGTGCCAACAGGTGAAAGCGAACATCAGCGACCGGCGGGGGAAAGCAGACGTTTCGGCTACGAGGGAGGTAGTAGCAAGGAAGACCTCGTACAAGAGAAATTTTGGCCACGACCCCAGAGGAACCCTTAGAAGTAATGCTTCGTACCCTCCTGCCCAATAAGGAGGTGAAGACTTAGTTGTCCTTTATGTTGGCTATTTAGTTAAGGGTTAAATAGGTCCAACTTCCGGCCTTGTGACAATAGACCCGAGGCATTGTAACAGTACGCCTTAGACGTCCAGGTGAGGTGAGACGGGCCAAGACCCGAGGCGTTGTAACAGTACGCCATAGACGTCCAGGTGGGTTGAGTCAGGACAAGATCGCTGGCGGTGTGACAGAACGCCTTAAGTAAATGAGTTGCGTATTGCTAATGGTTCGAGCTCTTGGCATTGTTGGTTGGTGTCAATGACCTGATTTTCGGGATGTTGGAGCGCGTAGGCCCGGTGACATACCGGTTGGCTTTACTGCCAAACCTCGATGCGGATCTTAGCACGAGAGGACAAAAAGGTTGCGCAACCGGACGATCCCCCTATGGGAAGGCGCTGTGAAGCAACCAGGAAGAATGTGAGGTAACTTAGGAACCAGAGTCAAAGATGGGGGAGTGCGACCCGGACCTCTTCGCCGCAGGCGGGAGTTAAGTTTCGGGGACGAAACTTGTTTTTATTGGTGAGTGATGTAAGACCTGGCTTTTCCGTTACCCTTTCCGTTATCCCTTTCTTACGACTGTCCGACTGTGGGACAATTTTTAGTGTTTTTCCGGAAAGTCCGTCGGGACTCGCGGACATTTTTAGGCGGAAGGGCTCGCGAAACGGAGAACGGGGACGCGATCGGTTTCGGATTCTGACTCCCGGTTCTCCCAGAATAAATTTTTGAAGTTCGGACCCCTTTAGGCGCCCCGGGATCCGTACGATTGGATGACACTCTTTTCGAGACAGTCTTAGCCGCCGATTGTTATTAGGGTTTCCTTAAAACCGGGGGGCCGTAGGGTTTTTCTTTTCCCTCTTGGTTTTTCCCTCTTGACGGCTAGGATTTAGGGCGGCACTTTTAAGAAAGAAAACCCCATTCCTTTCTTCCTCCCTTTTCATAAGGCGCATGAGAAACCGAGGCGACGAGACGAGAAGAAGGGAAGAACGGGGGAAACCCATCCCTCGTGGAGCTTTCCGTTGGAGACGAGAGGGACGATCCACCCTCCCACCCTTTTTCCTCACAAGATCACGGTAAGCGTCGTTCCCCCCCCCCCCCCTTTTTATTGCATTTTCTGTGGGGTCGAGGTTTTGGTTGGGGGTTGTTCGGGTGTCGCACGCGTCGTGGGTTGTGGTAACGGGAAGCCGCCGTCGCCGTTGTCAAACGGGAGGCCGCCGCCGCCGTTATCATGCCCACGAGGTCGTCGCCGGAGTCGCACGGGAGCGAAAACGGAGAAGAAAACACAAAAAGGGGGCGTTACTGTTCATCGCGTACGGATCCTCCAGCCGCGGTCCACAGACCCCAGTCGTGCACCCGGTGCAGCCCCCGCAGCCCCGGAGGCGCAGACCCGGCGCACGGAACCGTGCGCCGGGCTGCGCACTGTGCGCGGTGCACGCTCCGGGCGTGCACCCGGCGCTCGCCGCGGCACCGCGCGGCATGGACCCGGTCCGCGCCTTTTCCCGTGCGCGGCCCGGCCCAAGCCGCCCCGGTTCACCCTGCCGAGCGGTGCACCCGGTCCGCGACCGCCAGCACTGTGGCCGTGAACCCGGTCCGCGACGCCGGTGTGCTCCGACGGCTCACCGAGCGGTTCACCCGGTCTGCTCCGCAGTCGTCTGCTGCCGTGGGCCCGGTCCACGCCTGGATCCGTGCACCATCCGTCAGCCCGGAAGCCTGGGAGCTCCGTTTTTGGCCCGTTTCGCCCCGTTTTTGAGTGTTTTTGACTACGACGATGTTTTTAACAATACTTTTCCTACCTTAGTTTTTCGGGCGCAAGGCGGGAGAACTTCTGACTGGAATTTTTCCCGCACACCCTTTTCTTCGCGTTCCAGGTGGGTACCCCTTAGAACCTCTTTATGCACAGTTTCATTGTTGCTATGTTTATTTTGTTGAGGGGTTTGATGGGTGATGTGGACCTCCGGATTTACGGCTGTCGCGGCAGAAGACCGGGCGGGCAGTTCGCCCTATCCGAACAAAGGTAGGGTTGTTCGTGGCATACTAGCGTTGGGGGCAGTGATCGACGTGACCTTTCAGAACATTAAAGTTGAACTTGTGGAATATTGTTAACTCCGGTAAAGGTTTGTGTTTTATTATCTTTATAGTATGGCGACTATGGGTCGCTGTGGGGACTCCTCCATTGTCTTGGTTTCCGGAGTTATGGGAAAAGGGGTAAGAACTTAGTAATTGCATGTTTACATTTGCTAACCCTGTTAAAGCCATTGTGGGGATATTTGGTTGCCGAGGCAGGTGCTCGGTCTGGGTTGCCGAGGATGGTGCTCGGATGAGGCTCGAGATTTTGCTACACGCACAAAGATCTTAGTAATTGCATGTTTACATTTGCTAACCCTGTTAAAGCTATTGTGTGGATATTTGGTTGCCGAGGCAGGTGCTCGGTCTGGTTTGCCGAGGATGGTGCTCGGATGAGGCTCGAGATTGCTACACGCACACCCGCGGTTTGGCCACCGCAAAGGGTGTGCTTTTCCGGAAAAGTGGTACGTTGACCCGTGTACCCCACGCGGTGGTGGCGTTAGGAATGGGGGCCCCCATGGGTGGGGGGTGTGAGCGGTGATGTCGAGGCAGGTGCTCGGCGGTGGGCATCGGGGAAGGTGCCCGATGTTGTTTTGATACAGGGTGTGGTTATGGTGGATGATGCCGAGGTGGGTGCTCGGCGGCCGAGGCAGGTGCTCGGTGTGGTTGCCGGGGGAGGTGCCCGGTTTTGGTTTGCACGAGGTTCTGCATTATATTGTTTGCACGGGGTTCAGCATTGTATGGTTTGCACATGGTGCTTCATTGTTGGTTGCTCTGGTTTCTATCGTGGTTTGCCTGACTTTAGCCCTATTTGCTTATTATGTTATTTCTTGTCACTGACTCCCCACTCCGCGACAGGTTCACCCAGACCGTCCGGGGTCGAGCGCTAGGGCACCGGAGAGGCCGCAAGAGTGCTGCTCTAACTTTGATCGAGCTTCAGACACAGTGACCTTTCTTTCCCTTTATCTTTTATTACTCATGTTAGTTAGTTGTGGTTTGCGATACCCCCGTGGGGTCGAAGTGGATGTTGCCTCTTTCCTTTTTGAATAATTGAATGAATTCTACGTTCTCTCTTACTTGGCCGTTTTGAACGATGAAAAGCAAAGAAAACCGTTTGCGAAAACTACTTTTAAAACGTGGGTGTCGTGTGGGCACCGAGCTTTACAAACCTTATGGGATTTATGTGTTTGCGAACTGTTTTCATAAACGATGGCGTCGTGTGGATGCCGCTTTCAAAACCTTGTGATTATTTATCCTTTCAAAACACCGGCCTCTATGCTCTAAGTGAATGCTAGAATATCATGTGAATTGTTTGGTTGTATGTGTACGAGACCCCAACTGATGTGGTTAGAGATTGTGTGTGCTACGCCTTGTGAGACACTTTGTAGTTGAGACGCCGTGCATATACAAAGGAGACTCTGCCTGTTTGCAGAGTGAATTTGTGTATGCGGCGGGTCTGGACACGCGCCGGGGAGTATTGTTTTACAAAAAAAAAATATATGGCTGATTCAGGGGCATCGGTGGCTCCTCTTCCGCGCGATTCGAACCCCCGGGGCGTGACATGAAGGTATTCACTTGAGTCAATCCAAGTATGCAATGGAGTTGGTTAAAAAGTTTGATCTTGAAAATTCGAAGGATTTTCCGACTCCAATGGGAACTAGCCACAAGGGACTTGGAAGTGAATCACAAAGTGAGAATGTAGACGAGAAACTGTATCGAAGTATGATTGGAAGTCTACTTTACCTCACGGCTAGTCGCCCGGATATATCTTTTGGTGTTGGGATCTGCGCGAGATATCAATCTGCACCAAAGGAGGTTCACCTGAAAGCGGTGAAAAGGATCATCCGGTATATCAAAGGATCAATTAATTTCGGAATTTGGTATCCTATGGGAACAAGTTTGGATATTGTTGGATACTCAGATGCCGATTGGGCAGGATCAGTGGATGATCGAAAAAGCACGAGTGGTGCATGCTTCTATCTTGGCCATTGCCTTGTTGCATGGCACAGTAAAAAGCAGAATTGCATAGCACTCTCGACTGCCGAAGCGGAATACATTTCAGCTGGAAGTTGCTCAACTCAACTCATTTGGATGAAAAGCGTATTGAGCGACTTCCGGATTTCAGCATCTTCGGTAACAATTCTTTGTGACAACACAAGTGCAATTAACATTTCTAAAAACCCTGTGTTGCACTCTAGAACAAAACATATTGAACTTAGATATCATTTTCTTAGAGAGCTAGTTGAATCAAATACTCTTCAACTTTCATATATTTCAACTGAGGATCAATTAGCTGACATTCTAACAAAACCTTTGGATCAAAAACGTTTTATTCATTTGCGAAAAGCAATTGGAATGCTTTCCTTGAAATAAACTTCTTTTTGAAACCTTTGCTTAGGATAGGTTTTGTCTTTGTTTTGTTTTGTTCATTATCTATGTCTGTACATAGGACATTAATTGAGCATAGATCATAATTGACTTTAATTGCATCTTTTCGCACATTTAGAAATTTATTATGCTTTCGCCATCATAATATTTCACTGTTGCAATGATCATTTATGTTAATTAAATCATCTTCTGAGTGATCAAAGTCAATTTCTCTCTCTCAATGATCTCTTGGTATAGTCATTATCTTATTTGACTGTTTAGTCGAGTATGAAATCGAGATCAATTTTTGGTTGAATACTTTATATCTTAAATAATTGATAGCCAATTGAGGGGGAGTCAAAGAAATGTAAAATGCTCAAAAGATGTGGAAAGAGTTACATCCCAATGAGGAGTGTGAAAACTACCACCACATGGAGGAAAGAGCTACCACCTCGGTCGTCCGAGTATTGTGTGCAGCTACCACATGTATACCAAGCATGGTTGTTCAAATTTTTGATTATGTAAAATGCATGTTGAAATACTTGACTCCGTCATATTTCAAGGTTGGTATAAGGTGGGTTTTTAAAGAAAGATGCTCAAAGAGCCACTCTCTTCAACAGATTGTCTAGATACATTATCTACTATATTTGGGATTTCAAACATCTATTGATCTTTGTATTTCATTTTCTTTACTGAATTGATGATTTGATAAAGGCATTACTCATAAGATCAAGTTAGATGTAATTGAAGGTGTTCAACTTTAAGGGATTTAATTTTTGTAAATTCTCGTTTCATTTTTGGATATTATTGATAGATTTGGCATAATCTAATTCTTGTTGTATGAAACGATGATTTTTGTTTAAAGTTGATACTCATCTGTGCTTACAATCTTTTTCTGGTTTTTCTTGAATTTCTCTGAAATTTTCTAAAGAAAAAGTTGGAGCCGATCCGGATCGGGCAAGATGATCCGGATCCCGAACGCAGGTATTCTTCTGCGAGCTGACGATCCGGATTGGACCTGCCGATCCGGATCCCGAACGCAGTTTCTCACTGCGGGTAGCCGATCCGGATCGCAATCATGAACTGATCCGGATCGCGGCTAGGGTTTTTTAAAGAACAAAAGGGTTTTGATTTCTTTTACTCCAATCTTTTGTTCCAAAGTTTCCAGAGCTTCTCTCTCTAGATTTCACCCATCTTGGAAGCTTTCAAACTCAAGTTCTTCAACTCCAAGTAAGTTTTATTGATCAAAATCTCGGTTTTTCACCGTTTTTCTCTATTCCTCCTCAAACGTGATGAAATTTTTGGATCAATTTTGTTTGTGGATGGTTTTTGATCAAATTTCTTTTGAAATAAGAACTCTGGGTAGATTAGTTTTGATTATATGCTAGGTATTCTCCTGATTAACGGATTTTTAGGCTTCGATTTCTAAAATTTCGGTTTTAGGGCATATAATGAGGATTTTCGAAAATCATGCAATTGATATATTTTTAAAAGTCCTTTTGCAAAACTAATTTGATTCTTAGTCTCTCTACATGATTATGATTGTTTGGGTACAATGTTTCAATTTTTTGAAAATTAACAATTTTTCATGTGTTCTTGAGTTGTTGCTCACAGGATTTTAATCTTCTTAAGGCATTTGGATCAATGGGATTCTCATGGATCATTCTTTTATTGGTCACTATGGTGCACACTCGGGCCACAAACAAGTTAAAGAGAGCTAAGAAAACACAACAAAAGGGTGAGTTTCATGTGATCAGCGACACAGAAGTAGATTGTCACGAGGTAGATTGGACTGAATTGACAGATGATGATGACTCATTGCCTGAACAAAAGGCGTCTGATGGTTCAAAAGGAAAAGCGTCCGATGCATCGAAAGGTAAAGCACCTATGACTGCACCAACCATCTCGGAGAAAAGGAAACGACTCGCTCGACGGTTTGGATGAGCACGAGGTTTCATGTCTAACGAACCGATTATTCCGGATTCTCCACCTCGGGAGGAACAAGTGTTCGTTAATGCGGATCGCCTAAGGGCATTTGAGAATCGTGAATGCATTGGTGAGAGGCATGTCAATATTGAGGCTCTACGAGATCACTCCCCTGAGTTTGGCGTTCTGATTGAACAAGCAAATCTTATTCAAGTTTGTCGTTTCCAGAAGTGCTTGGATACTGTCTGCATCTTGTAAGGGCCTTCTATACAAATGCACGGCACCTTCGAGAAATTGAAAACGGTCCAATGGAATTTACACGAATATCCAAGGCACAAGATTCAAAATTACTCCACAATTGATTGGCGAGGTTTTGGGAATGCCTGCCAGCAAGACAGGAGTTAATTACTTGAAGGGAAAGGTTTTGACGAACACTTTGTGGCAAATGGTTATTAAGGGAATTTGTTTGGAAGGAACGCAATCAACGAAGAAATCGATCAGATCCAAAGAACTTCGTCTTGAGTACCGGTTTCTAAACTTTATCACGTGTTACAATATCCTTCCAAATTTGCAGACGAAAGTCTTGAGATTGGATCGAATGCTATTTTTGTATCTCTTAGGACATCCGTCTGAGGCAATGGGATTGAATATCAACATTCCATACATTATTTGGAATAGAATGACAAGATATGTTGAGCACACCTCATCCCACAGAAAGAATTCCATTTCCACTAATTATAATGAGGATCTTGAAGAAATTTCAGGTAGATATTACTTCACCGACTTATCATCAATGTTTGGGTATGATCGATGAGTCAACCGTTGTGAAGTCACTTCACAAATTGCCCCACGTCACTCCAATCCCTCCATGCGGAACGAAACCTAGTAGCGGCACTTCCGCATCACCATCACAACCAGCACCCACACCAGCGGATGAAGCATCAGTCTCATCCATCTACAAGAACAACAACGATTATCTGTTGAGCAGGAACAGATTTCGAAGGCACAGACGAGAATTTTCCAATGAGCTGGAGCTCATCACGGCAGCTCATATTACCATAACTAAGAAGGTCAATTCTATGAACAAGCTGGTGAAAAAGATGTTCTCAAAGATGGGCTGCACGAGCTCTGAAGACTCCGAATCTGATGACTGATTCCTTTCTTTTTATTCTTTTGCAGATTTTTAACCTTTTCTTGTGCAGGTTTTTTCAGTTCTTTTTAGGACTTACTCTTAGTTCTAGTTCTTAAATTTCGGAACATTTTCGTTGGAATTTTTAACTCTCCTTAAATTTTTGTAATTTTGGCTTTGTTTGTGACAAAAAGGTGGAGAGAGTTTAGAGAACTTGAACAATGCTGATGTGAAAATTTTGTATACATCAAGGTAAGTACACTTCACTTCAACTTTGGTTTTATCTTGTGATGTGTTTGCATGTCTCTACTAACTATTCGACTAACTATTTGGGCATGTATTATGACTAACAAGTTGATGTTGGACTAACACTTTGTGACATTTGGTTTTGATTGCATAGAAGATATGTTGGTTTTGACTATGATTCTCTTCCATATCTGAATTCTCAAATGTCATGATAATCAGATAAACTCTATCTCTGTACTAGGTTTTGAATGCTAAATATTCTTGAGGTATCTAACGATCTCTTTTTGTCAAGAATGATTTCTTTGTGCAGAGAGTACAGATGTCTAAGTCTAGAGTCTGTTTTAGGAGTTTATCTCATGTTTTTTAAATTTTCGGATCTCCATTGTAAATTTTTGTTGTATGGTGATAGCAACAAAAATATCTTTTTGAATTTTCTTGAGTGGATCTGTGTTTTGTCACGAAACCGCCAAAGGGGGAGATTGTTACGGAATTTGAGTTGGCGTAGTTTCGTGAAAGTCGCAAGTCTTGAAGATTGAAGGTGAAGAAAGTTGGATCATTTAACTAAATCTCAAGAAAGAAGAATTCAAAAGGTCAGGTATGTTTAACTAAAGATTTTGTGTGATCCGAATACTTCTTGTAGTGTAGAAACACTGGAAGAATCTTTCATTGCATAAAATATCAAAAACTGGACTTGGTACATGTTCAGGATCCGGATCAGGTTGTTCGATCCGGATCCCGAAGGTGGTTCGTTCATACACCAGTTCAATCACGGATCGTAGCCTCTCTTGAATCCGGATCCCGACACTGAGGTTACCATCTTCCTTGAACGATCCGGATCAGGCTTCGCAATTCGGATCCCGAACGTTGATGTTTGGGTGAACTGTAATAACGATCCGGATCAAGCACTTCGATCCGGATCCCGAACCTTGTTTTTCTGGAATTGCCTGACTCGTTACGACGATCCGGATCACAGCTAATCCGATCCGGATCGCCGTCCGTAAAATTTCTAGAAATGTTAGGTTTTTGGATTCTTATCTCCTTCCTAGGTTTCTAACCTATAAATAGACCCTATGACTCTTTTTCTAGGGTGAATCCAAATAGCCGTCATTTTCATATATCATCTTATACGGCGCTAGATCCACTATAGAGAAGAAAGGAAATCATTAGAGAATACTCTATGTTTCTTCATCTATATTGATTAGTTTGATTCTAGGTTTTCATACTCACATCTTGAGTTGAATCAAACTAATGAATACTTAGATGGTATTTCCGATCTATCTTTGATCTAAGTATTCGGCGGATCATCACCACCCAAAACACGATTTACCCCAAAAATCGGCGCGTGGATTCGCGTGTCCTTGTGGATTCAAGGTTCAACCGCTCTCGTGGATTCGGAGCGAGGCACGTTCGTGGGATTCGAGGGTGGCTATGGGGTGAGACCGTGGACGTCGGGCGGAACGTGGGTACGTCGTGGATTCGACGTTGGATGCCGTGGATCCGGTTGGCGCAGATCGTGGATTCGAGAAGCGTCGCGGAGCGAGCGGAGAAAGATCGCTCTAGGAGCGTATGGAAAAGGTTGATCGTAAGTGTGTACGGTAAATCACCTATGTACGTGTTTAATTCTAGTGGATTTCTGCCGTGTTATCGGTCCCGTGTTTTTTACTCCGGTGATGGAGTTTTCCACGTAAAAATCTTGCGTATTATTTTTTTATTTCCGCATTGGGTTTTTAATCGCAACGATTTTGTGAGTGTAT